>JAUTBX010118714.1:0-11406 GCA_032361465.1 Lepetodrilus tevnianus | reverse complement strand
CATAAAGGGGCTAAGTCAGTTTTTGCTATATATTTGGTCATCAAAAACTGACTTAAGCCCCTTTATGAATACCGACCCAGTCGTCTTACTTACTTACTTACTTATACGGTATATATATATAATCGATTGTCGATTTGGTATAATGTATTTTATAGGTACAAGTCAGTGCCACGTGCCACACGCATCACGATGAACAAAACGATGAACAAAACAATTCATGAGGTAAATTGTTGATCGTGAGATATGCATTACACAGCTTTTCGAATTGTCTTGAATTGTTTTACGTATGTTCTGTGGTGGAGTCTATTCGTCGGTTCCGGAACTGGACCTGGATTTGTGGTCTATTCCCCGGACGCCGAGCTAATTCTCGACAAATTGAATGGCTTACGTGGTTTGGGTTAGGGTTAGGGTTAGCAAAATAATGTATTCATATTTCGGGTCACATGAGCCAATCAATTGTAGGGAATTGGGTCCGTTGAATAGACCGCAAGTCCGGGGCTGGTACATGGTCCGGAGAATAGATCACATCATGTTCTGTAGCATACGTCCGAAGTCACGCGAGATTCTAAAAGGTCATCCGCTAGTGTTCGTATTTATGTGCATAGCTCATGACGTGTTGCTATTTGTATGTTCGCTTCTGGGAGATGATTGATATTTCAAATTAAACGCTTAATATCCGTTACTGGGTATTTCTTAGTACTCTTTGGTTGCTCTTGATATTTGTGCGTCAAAATTCAATGATATTTGATGTAAAGTTGAATCAATTTGACATATTACCAGTCCTTGACAAAGACGTGGCATTTAGTTTCGATTTATAAATGATTATTATTTCTTTTTATATATATCATTAAACATCGATCAAATTGCCACGAAACGTCTTCTACACGGACGACCATATTACTGAACACATCTTCGTATGCGTTAGATTACGAAATGCGAACTCTGTACTTTGCAGACACACAGACAGACAGACATTTTATTTACGTCTCACCATATATTCATTTGAAAGGTACACATTATTTGTACATTTATTATAGGACTCTGTATTCTCGTAAACGACTCCAGATCAAGTAGTCTTTACTTATAGTGTATGCTTAGGTTGTGTTCCGTTCTGTATTTTCATGTGTCGTATAATAAACAGATACAGCATGAAGAAAGTCATGAAGAAAGTCAAAAATATTTTATAGAGGAAAATAATTTATTCAACAAAGTACACACATGCAGCTCTAACAAGGTACAAAACCTGACATATATCAATGGTATTTATATGATTAAAACTGGCCAAAAGGCGACCAGAATATTCCTAGTAGTAACTCGTTAAATACAACGAGCAGTATCGGCAGGGGATGTACTATACATATACATATATACATAGAGATATGTAATGCCAGTATCACAGGGCATCAGGACTCAGCACAGATGACAAGGTTGGTCAATAGTGCCTCGCTTCGTAAACATTTCTTGTAATTCTTGGTAATTAACCAAGCAGAATGTTTCTACTCTTGGCTCTAATAATTTCTGAACTGTCCAAAGGGTAGTAAAATATCTTGTTGTCTTTGCCGGTTTCACACGGGATGTTTTCCACTTGGCCAATCACCACCAGCTCGTCGGAGTCAACACGACACATTACGACACCACCAACATCACCCTGGAAACCGAAAGTAAAAGTAATGACCATGGTGCATCTACTACTTTCGATCTGGACTCGACTAACAATCTAATAATGCATATTTTCCTTTTTTTTACCTGTTCATTTCAATTCCAATTCCTGTTCCTGCATACAAAAAGCATGTAAGCTTATTTTGCTGAGTGATATTACTCATAGAGTTAATAATAATAATAACAATAATATTACTACTACTATTATTACAACAAAACATAAAATAATAATAATAATTATTATTAATAATAATAAGAACTAAACATAATAAAATAATAATAATAATAATAATAATAATAATAATAATAATAATAATAATAATAATAATAATAAAAATAATAAAAATTAAAATAAAATAAAAATAAAAATTAAAATAATAATATTTGTTTTCATAACAAACCAGTTATAGCGAAAGCGGATACTCACAAAGCACGTAGACGACGAAGCACCTAGAAGACAACCGTACTTCACATCACTGCCGAAGAGGAGCGCTTGTGTGTTATCTTTATAATCGCAATAATTTCTAGGCAGGAACTCTTTGACGCGCATTGATGCCAGGCTGGTGGTAACATCATCATCTACAATCAGAGATACCAGGCAATTAAAAATAAATATTACACATAAAAGTGGACTAATACAACTACTACTACTTCTTCTACTGCTACTAGTAATACTACTACTACTAATAATAATAATATACTACTATTACTACTCCTACTACTACTACTACTACTACTAATAATAATAATGATAACAATAATATTAACAATAATAATAATAATACTAATAACAACAATAATAACAATAATAATAACAATAATAATAATAATAATACTAATATTAATAATAATAATAATAATAAATACTAATAATATAAGGATGCATCTTACCTGTATTACCGGAGTACCCTCCAGCCACTACCACGCACTCGGAATTTCTCGAAGCTTGCCCCATTCTAATAGTGTCGTGGACACACGCTATACCTGGACACTTAGTGTCGGTGAAGCTATAGCTGGGCCGAATGTTCTCGATGTTGATCTCGTATGATCCACCCGCCTTCAATCTGTCGAGTTCGTTTCCTGAAAGTTTGAAGAAGAACAATAATGATTTCAAAATGCGTGATCGTAATAAAACGGAATATTCTTGTTAAAACATGGTCTTGCTTTTGTCGATAGAGGGACATTTTTATAAAACAGTACCGAGCTCTGTAGGGCAGATTGTATTACAGAGAGAGGGAGAGACTATGTCATTACGGTGTCACATGGCAGGATATATACATATTAATATCAGTTAAAAATAGAACTGTGAAATACATACATTTATCTATAATATTTAAAACAATTTACTTCTATATATTACAAAGCAGGGGTTGTATTACAATAGGTGACGAGAATTATTATATTGGAAGCATATTGTTTTAAAAGCAGATCGCGAAGATTAAATAGTATCGTGTGAACTTACTTGACAGTTTTGGAAGAGTAACCAAATGTCTGTGGCTTATAGGATCTGTTACGTTCATGCTGAAATAAGATAGAGCTAAATATACTAAAAGGATATGACATTTCAGCCCATGATAAAATAACTATGTGTACCCCCCTATGAGGGTTTAACAATGATAATATATATTTTTATGAGGAGATAGGGATTGCACACTAAAATCAAGCAAAGTACAAAAATAAATTAGCTCTATATATTATATAGTTCCATTTTACAGAATGGTCGTATGTATAGGAATTTGATCGCTGGTAGCAATACACCCGCGAACACTTGTTGGTACTGACAAACCAAGAATACTAACTGAATAATTTTCACGGTACATACAGCGCATCATAATGATCGTGTCAGAAAGGTAACTTTCGCGAACGTCAATTGATGCCGGGCACCACGGGAGGGATTTCAACACGGGGCGTTTGGCGTAGGCAACACTAGTGGCTGGATGTGACGATATATAATAATAAGAGCTTCTCGGCCAATCCTTGGCTTTATAGTCTAAACGTTCTGCCACTGCGCTAGCACTCGCCATTACATGGGAAAGATGCAATAGTTCCTAATCTCATCACTTGATGCCACTACACCATTACAGCAAACTTACTAGTTATTGAAGAGCTTAGCACAGTTGTTGGGTATCCTGATGATATACGCGGATGTAGCTATTCCCGTGCATACAGTGTACCCAGTCTCTCCTTCAACAATGGTGACCAACCCAGGGTATTTGTCACAGTCACTGACTCTCTCGCCACCAAGAATCCGCGCAAGGCTCGACCTTTTGCCACCAAGAATCCGCGCAAGGCTCGACCTTTTGCCACCAAGAATCCGCGCAAGTCTCGACCGTGTAGAAACCACAGGGCAATCTGCAAAGGAAACGCTAATCGCAATGTTGGACAATCAAACAAAGAACAGGCTTACATGTACTAATACCCTTCATTCGACTCTTAACCTATTTGCACACCAGAGGCGAATTTCGCGGAGACACATTTACGGTTTACGTTCTGGGACAGAATCTTATATACTTAATATATATGTTTGCACACCAAAAGCGAAATGAGCACCGACATATCGATATAATCTTTTGTTGTCGTCACTGATTGTCGCGGCGATAAATCGCTCGCCTCCGGTGTGTAGGTACCTTTATGATAGAAACATTAATTGTAAACATCCCCAATGCAAACCATAGATGCAACCTGACAGGGGAGCTCATGGTATTGGCCACTATTGAAGCAACGGATATCGAAATAAAATTACGCATATGAATATATTATCCATACACATACACCTATAAACTATTCCTTTAAACGGAAAATGGTAGGACATTTACATCGAGTTCTAAACGCTGCTGCACTTGCAGGCGGCGCCGTTGTAGGTGTTGTGGGTGTTGTAGGTGTTGTGGGTGTTGTAGGCGTTGTTGGTGTTGTTGGAGTTGTAGGCGTTGTTTCCGTCGCTGTTGTAGGCGTGGTAGGTGTAGTAGGAGTAGTTGGTGTTGTAGCCGTAGAAAGCGTTGTAGGAGTGGTTGGCGTAGTTGGTGTTGTAGCCGTAGAAAGCGTTGTAGGAGTGGTTGGCGTAGTTGCAGTAGTAAGCGTTGTTGTTGCAGGGGTGGACGTTGTTACAGAGTCAACAGGTGGCGTAGTTACTGCTGGTGCTGCTGTCGTCGTCGTTGTAGTAGTAGTAGTAGTAGTAGTGGTTGTTGTTGTCGTCGTCGTCGTTGTCGTAGTAGTAGTTTTAGTACACGACGGCTGATAGGAGGTACACATACACTGGACGTTGCAGCTGTTGTACCAGTAGTTACCAGGCTGGAACGGCATCATGCCCATGAAGAATATGTTGGTCCCTGAAAAGATAATTACAATATGTAAGGTGATCGTTGTAGCAGCATTATCACAACAAGATGGATTGTTTCCTCGGCATTAACAAAGGTGTGTGCCAAATAGGAATTTACAACTCAGGATTTTGATAATTCCATATTCAATAATTTTAGGGATCCAACTGGATTAATGGCAATTATCCCAACTCTTTCTCTCTCTCTCTCTCTCCCTCTCTCTCTCTCTCTCTCTCTCTCTCTGATCCTCTCCATATTCTATATACTCAGAACAGCGTCTTTTACGATGTGAATAAAACATATTATAAAGACGGTGATGACAAAGAATACAATAACGATGAAATACAAACTTTGCTTGGACTTCTTGTATCTTCTGTAATATTGGCAGTCTCCGATGTGGTGTGAGCAACACAGTCCACTGTTGTCCACCCAGCACGATCGCAGGTCACGTGTTTGCATCCGCTCGTCGAACGCTCTGATGAAAGTCCTCTTCTTAAACTCGCCAATGTCCAACTTCCTGTTGGATACAGCCGACTTCCTTTTGGTCAATATCTGTCTGCTTTTAGCGGCGTCTATCCTTTTAGAATAAATCTTTTTCACTGAATTTAATGTCAGGTATCGTTTCTTGCTTATTGGGTTCACGCTGTCCAAGGACAACTTCCGGCCATTGACGGACAACTTCCGGTTATTGACGGACAACTTCTTGTTATTGTTGTTCGCGGCACAGGCCGCGACACACAACGCAAGTATTAGTATGCAACGTACCATGGTGGTTCTGAAATTATATATGCAATTCTGTACATCAATACATGTACACATTATATACACCAGTATTAATTAGTTTAAACATATTTCTTGACCAAAATGTCGTGGGATCGGAAAAACGGTATTAATTAGTTTCTATCAACATCATAGTATACCTCCAATACAAATGCAGTGCAATTCTACTATATCTATGGATACGTTCATTTACAAACATATAACTATCCACAATCCTATGCTTTCAAATAAATAGCAATTGACTAAAACCTACAGTAACTACTGGAACATGATTTATGAAGTTTTTTGCCTTCGAATTTAATTGAAATCTCGACAAAAAAGCTCACTGCTAATTATTACAAAGATGCAGAATGTATTCAAATTGTAAATGCGATTTTTCTAAGATTCAAGTATGGTGTAGTTATAATTTATATTAATACTACTATGTTGTCTTACCTTCTTGACGTGTGACTTTAATCCCCTGGATTGAATAACGATGCTTCGAAATCCCGCTGTATTTATACGACGCTAAGAAAATACACTTCGTGACTTTGTGTGAAACAAGTGGAAATACACAATAATTATTTCATAACTTTCTAAAGATTCTTAACATTCGTTGTGGTGAATCTATTTGTAGGATAAGGAATGCTCTCACGAAAGTAAAAGATGAGCATGTCAAAAGCGGCTATCTCTGTTACCATTGAAAGCATCTAGGAAGTTAGAGGAATCATGTAACGTGCTGGGGGTGTAGATTATGTTAAATGGACCCACATTAACTGATGGTCATACTATGGTCGTGTGTGCGTGTATGCATGTATGTATGGCTGTCCTATTATAACAATGGCTATTCTGCGTAATCATTGACGCTATGGGTCACATACTACTGGTTTGGAGGGTCGTTGTGAAGAAGAGTGCGGTTGAGAGAGACGTGACGCCACGCCTGTATAAAACTGGACAGTCAGTGTTACTATATCAGGACGTACAACTTAAAAAACATAAGACATAAGTTACCATAGAAGAAGAGGACAAGAACGACGACTGTGAAGACGAAGATGTAGATGTAGAAAATAAGTTAGAAGAAGACGAAGAAGAAGAATAAAGAAGAACAACAAAATGAAAACAAAAAGAAAAGAAGAAGAAACTATTGAGAAGTTATAAGAAGTTATAGAAGAAGAAGAAGAAGAAGAAAAGAAGAAGAAGGGGAAAGAAGAAGATAAGAAGAACACAATAAGGAGAAGAAGAAAAGAAGAAGACAATAAGAAGAAGAAGAAAAGAAGAAGAAACTATTTAGAAGTTATAAGAAGTTATAGAAGAAGAAGAAGAAGAAAAGAAGAAGAAGAGGAAAGAAGTAGAAAAGAAGAAGACAATAAGAAGAAGAAGAAAAGAAGAAGAAGAAGAAACTATTTAGAAGTTATAAGAAGTTATAGAAGAAGAAGAAGAAGAAAATAAGAAGAAGGAGGAAAGAAGAAGAAAAGAAGAAGACAATAAGAAGAAGAAGAAAAGAAGAAGAAGAAGACAAGATTAAGAAAAAGAAGATGGAAGAAAAAGTTAGAAGAAAATAATAAGTTAGAAGAGAAGAAGGAGAAGAAGAAGAAAGAAAGAAAGAATACGAATATGAATAATTGTTGTATTCTTAATGTTATCGACGTTGTTTGTACTGATTGGCAGGTCGTGGACGCTTTCGTGTGTGTTATGTGTTTGCGTACGTGTTAGGACGGATATGTGTGTTATTGCCGTGTATACAGAGTATCGAATGGTGTGTATATATATTTAAGTACATATAACTGTATAACATATTGGTAACATCACTGGCTGCTTTGTTGAATTGAGGCTTAGAGCCGCTTTTAAGATTATTTCATTCATATCACGGCTGTGTGTTGTGTGTGCACATGCCCTGCTTGTACTATGCCGGACTTTCTCTAGACTACTGCCTCAGTTAAGGCATGGATATCACAAAGTCAAAGGCGGCGTCTCACTTGATCCGTGTAAACATGTCACTCGGTTAAAATTGTTAACATGTAACAACTGAGGTGCGTTCAGGCTGCAATGCTTATATCTACGAAGTGCTACATAGCGTTATAGTAGTCGTTCAGCCAGCACATGGTAGTACTATGTAGCATTGCTTTCTACTTCGTCTATTGAGCCCCTTTATGTTTTGTGGGAAATAGTATATAAACCCTAATCATGAAGGGAATGAACTGCACGCATACACGAACCTATGTCCTACTATTTCCCTACGAAATCGTTCAGCCAGCCACTACTTTGTAGACAAGTAGCGTAGTGTATTGTAGAGAGCCTGAACGCCGCCCTGGTAACAAGCAAACTCGGAGTTTCGAATACACATAGAATACATATGCCCATGTCAAAGGTGAAAGCACATTATAGTATAGAACTATTAAAATGGTTATAACAACCAGGATGCTTTTCAGTGGTTTTAACAAGGACCCAAGGAAAAATATCTAAGATACACACGCGTAAAACATCGCCTCAAACAGTTGTTGTTCATGTGTTTTCATATTTGACAGACACGTGTCCGTGTATTCTATGCGTATTCGAAACTCCCAGCTGGCTTATAAGAAATGACGGTAGAAACAGATAGCAGTATAAGTTATCCGCGGCCAGTTTCAACAGAACAGAACAGAACAGAACAGAACAGAACAGACTATACTTTATTCTCATAAACATGTAGCATGAAACAGAGAAACAGGATAAAGTGCTACATGCCATTCAACCCAGCGCAGGTTGAACCGTACGCGTGTGTTATATTCTGGTAAATACGATAACTGATAAAGTTATACATAATATAATGGCTATACTTTGTTTGTGCAATACATATTTGTCATACGAATATACCATGTAAGCTTATTATCTTACACCTTATCTTATTATCTTACACATATATTCGTATGCGCACGCACGCTCGCGCGCACACACACACACACACAGACACAGACACACACACACATACACAGACACACACACACACACACACACACAGACACAGACACAGACACACACACATACTATAATATATATATATATACATGTATATATATATATACACACACACACACACATACACACACATACACACACATACACACATGTGTTTTTGTGTAAAGGAAAAGGGGTGGGGTGTGGGAGTGGGGTATTTAGTGGTCGACGTTGGGTGGGGTGGGGGTGGGGTCGTAGATAGGGGTGCCTCACTGACCATGTATAGTAATATAATGAAACATGCTTATTAACGTAACAACAACTATGAGCCAGCAATTGAGGAAAGAGGAACCTCTTCTCCCGCTACTAGCTTAGGTGGTGTTCCATTGACAGTGTTGGACGCACATTCTGGGCAGGGGGTAACTTCTTTCTAACTGTTCTGTCTGTACTTTCTGTCCGACGCATGCGCAGTTACACTATGCGGTGTTGATCATTTGTAACTGCTCATGCGTCGGACAGAAAGTACAGACAGAACAGCTAGAAAGGAGCAACCCCCTGTCCAGAATGTGCGTCCAACACTGTCACCTTCCTCCACCTTCCTAGATGTCTCCCCCCTCCTCCTCCTCCTCGTTATGTTGTTGTTATTACTGTTGTATCAGTTACTGTAGACGCAGGGGTAGTCGTATCAGCAACAGTAGTAACAGGAGCCGTAGTAACAGGAGCCGTAGTAACAGGAGCCGTAGTCACAGGAGCCGTAGTAACAGCAGCGGTGGTAACAGCAGCCGTGGTAACAGCAGCCGTAGTAGTAGCAGCAACGGTTGTAGGAACAGCGGTAGTAGTCGTAGTAGTAGTGGTGGTGGTGGTTGTTGTTGCTGCTGCTGCTGTTGTTGTTGTAGTAGTAGTAGTAGTAGTGGTAGTAGTTGTTGTAGTCGTCGTTGTTGTCGTTGTCACGACCGGCGCTTGAGTAGGAATGCATGACGGATGGTAGGAGGTACACATGCATTGGACGTTACAGGTGTTGTACCAGAAGTTACCAGGATAGAAAGGCATCATGCCCATGAAGAATATGTTGGTCCCTGAAAAGGAAATGGAAGTGTGTATAGAGTCTGTGCTAGTTTTAATGTGTATGTTGCAGCCTTAGAGCTCTGTAGTGTTCATAGCGTGTATAAACACTACTAAGCATAACTTATTGAGACTGCTGTATACAATCGTACTTGTACTACTTGAACGTCATATTGGTATTAATAAACGAAGCTATGCAATTTTATAAATACTAGTTGTTGAAAGACTTTTTTATGGGAATCATATAGTAAATACATGAAACGTATTAATTGATAGGAGTTGCTCTATATCGGGGGCCTGTACTACATAAATAGCAGACCAGGGTATCGTTTCTCGAAGCTCTCTCAGCCGCTAAGGAACCATAGCACTCTCTTAGTAATGCATTAGCTATCGGCAAAGAGAGTGCTATGGTCTCTTAGCGGTTAAGGGAGCTTGGAGAAACGATACCCAGTGCCATGCTCCACATTACGATCGCAGCGCCATGGCAGTCATCTCCCTATACGTGATTAGTGAGCTGTCGTAACACTACTATCATTCTGTTTACTCTGGTCCTCTTAATGATGTTTAAATGTGACGATGAGACACTAACTTGTCCTTGATCTCTTGTATCTTCTGTAATATTGGCAGTCTGCGATGTGGTGTGAGCAACACAGTCCACTGTTGTCCACCCAGCACGATCGCAGATCACGTGTCTGCATCCGCTCGTCGGAAGCTCTCGTAAAAACCCTCTTCTTATATTCTTCCAAGTTCAACATCCGATTAACATATTTTGACTTCCGGTTTACGACAAGGTTCTTCTTAACAAGTATCGACTTCAAGTTATTTACAGCCAGTCGTTTGTCTAATCCTGAGGGATTGTTGTTGTTGGTTGACGTTTCATTGGTATCTGTCGCCAACTTCCGGTTATAATGTGCAGAAGCACACACGGCAACACATAGCGTGAACAGTAGTAAGTGCATGGCCATCGCTGCATTGAAAATATAAATACACACCAATAATACAGTACGAATACTAAGTCTTTGTTTGTCTGAACTCGTGTAGAAATGGTATAAACAGTACAAACTGAATATTTTTGAATATGGTATTATTGAAATGTTATACTATTACATTAGTCTCTTTTTCCAACCATCTCCTCTCTAGCGCGTTTAACATGCCTCGGCTATGGAGATAATACTACTACTAATACTACTACTATAGTTTGGCATGAAATGCATTGACCCCCCTTATTTCGTAGATTATCTCCGTAAATACTTCATGGAATGAAAAACAAAAAAAACTCCATTTTCTAATTTAATTTGCCCTAACCAAAATAAAAAAAGATTGCACCAGTAATAAAAAATCTGTTTATATAACGACCACCAAATATTTTGACTAAGTATTACTTTATGCACAGGGACGACGTTCGAAAGAAGGCACAGGTAAATAGTCGTGCAAATCGAGCCTTTTTACTCGTTACTTCTTTCGAACGTCGTCTCTGTGCATAGAGTAATACTTAGTCAAAATATTTGGTGATCGTTATATAAATAGA
Organism: Lepetodrilus tevnianus; assembly: GCA_032361465.1. NCBI lineage: Eukaryota > Metazoa > Mollusca > Gastropoda > Lepetellida > Lepetodrilidae > Lepetodrilus > Lepetodrilus tevnianus. The sequence continues at coordinate 150 of JAUTBX010118714.1, read as the reverse complement.
TTTTTTATTACTGGTGCAATATTATTATTTTTAAATTATGGTTAGGGCAAATTAAATTAGAAAATTGATTTTGTTTTGTTTTTAATTCCATGAAGTATTTACGGAGATAATCTACGAAATAGGGGGGTCAATGCATTTCATGCCAAACTA
>JAUTBX010118692.1:0-11409 GCA_032361465.1 Lepetodrilus tevnianus | reverse complement strand
TGAGTTGTGGGTAGAATTTTCTTTGTTTATTGATAATAATTTCATTGTTTCTCCTTTAGTGTGGTTGGTAATTTTTGTATAACGTCCGGTATCAGCCGCCCCAAGCAATTTAACCGACCAAGATTACTCGTAGCTATGACCTTGAGGTTACCCGATAGTTACATCTAAAAAACCGCGCTGCTTGGGGTCTGCTGTATGCCATTGTTAGCTAACTTTAAAATGCAAATTGCTAACAACCAGCATGTAACAATTGAGCAGGAAATGGTTTAACAGACTCCCAAGCATTAGAAGTGTTTTCTGCTTTCCATAGATCATAATTCCTTTGAAGATTGATCCAAAAACTAGGTGAAGTATCAAAGGCGCGCGATAATCTTAAAGCCATATCTGGAGTTATTGCACCGTTTCCGTTAATAATTTTTGATAATGTTTTCCTTGAAACATGCAAGGTCGAGGCTAATTTTGTGATGGTGATGGAAAGTGGTTCCAAATAATCATCCTTTATAATTTCTCCCGGATGTGTTGGCTGTCTTGTCATTTTTTTCATGGCTGTCACCTCAATGATAATCGTCGTAATTTACGATGTAAGCATTACCATCGATAAATTTGAAAAATATTCTCCAATTACCGGAAACATTTACAGCATATTGCCCGTTTAGATTTCCTGACAATTTGTGTAAATTTGATCCTGGATAACTCATATCCCGAATTTCGCTAGCAGCATTCAAACGATCAAGGATTTTCCTAATTCTGCTTGCATGCTCAGGTCTTATGCCTTTCTTTTTCCCAGAATAGAAGAAATCTTCAATCCCTTTATGTTTGAATGATTTGATCATACGTCACATTGTAACCCTTGAGGTTTCATCTGTCAAATGCTCTTTTGGGAGTTTCCAACTCTACAGTCAACATATATGTTGACTGTATTTTAATCGTTATTTGTTGTTAAAGAAATAATGAATATTGATGCAGTTCCTATAATATGTAACGGTAGTACAGCTAGATACATAATCCAACCAAAATCATTTCTGATCACAAAACAGTACGAAACAAGAAAACTCGATATTGCCAAAAATAATACAAATGTTACTGGAAAAGTTGTTCTGTTTTTTAACAAAAAACCAGAAATGATATTTAGAAACAGAGGTCCAGCTATGGTTGCTGATGCTTCAAGGCCAGTCTTTGCAGGTGAATAAGAATGTGCTTCGTTAATGAAAGCAAGATATCCCCAAATAACGATTAAAATACAATTCCATAAAATTATAATCCCACTTAGCATATTAAGTTCTCGTTCTTTTGGAAAGCTAACGACCGGTTTCAGCGGAAACGAGCAGACTTGCCGACCAATTTTGAACGAAGATAGAGAATTAAATTTACCTGAAAACTTGGCCTGAAAACCGGACTGCTTGTTTTCCGCTGTAAACCATTGTTATGCATTATTGTGTCGTATGTTTAATGAGATACCAGTTGTTTCATTTGTGGCAATTTGATTTATTTCGCTTTTTATGTGCATAGTGTGTCTTAATTGTTTTTAGTAGAGCATAAATTAAAATTGCATATCCAAAGAATAACATACCAAATATTGAGAAAACAGCTTGGTCACCATGGAACCCAACCAATCGAAAAGTGTAGTAACCACGTTTTGAAAATTCATAAAACCATGAGTTGCCAATTAACAGGAATAGAAGTGCTATGAAATATAACTCCTTCATTGGTTTAATGGTTTGGTAAGTTTTGTAAAACCCCAGATAGATGACAGCAATTATTCCCCCAACCAGAAAAGGAACAAGAACCATTAAAGAACCATAACAAATAGCTAATATTATATCATTTTCAACCATAGCTAGTTTGACTTATATACTCTGAAATTTTGCACTTGATAATCAAGAAAGTAACTTCATTTTATGCCATTCTTCTTACAATTCGATACGTTACCACATGTAGTTGAAGGTACTGTAACTAATTGCAACTAACATTAAAAAAAAGGAATGAGAAAAAGATTACTCGTGAGCCTTTTGGGAAGGGAAAACCAAAAATAACGCCAAGAATCATACCACATAATGCAAAAGAGCCTACATTTTCAATATGTACTGGTGTTTCATAGACTATCCCCACAAAGCTACCTAACCACATCCCAACGCCAATACCCATTAATACTGAAACGAGTCGATCACTTGACGTACTTGGGCTTTGCCACCATATATTTTTCATTTTAATAATGGTGTATTTCTAGAGCATAACGGCTGGTATAAGTGGCTTGCGGGATTTACACTACAACCTTTATTTTATTTCCCTGATATTTCGAAAGCAGGTGATTTCCAGAAAACCGCGCTGCCCGCAAGTCCTACTTAATGCCTTTGTTACATTCCTGGCCTGCCCATGGAATGTAGAATGTTATTTGTTGCCATTTGTTGAATGCCGGACTGAGCAATAAACGCAGAGCCGATACAAACAAACTGGCCAATACGAATACAGATAATGATATGAAAATAATTGTACCTGTTTTCCCAGCCAAATCCCAGATAAAACTACCAAAAATAAAGCAGTAACCAACAATAGCTTAAACGCTTTTAAGTTATTGAAAGGTTGCCTCAAAGCAAGAAACCAGAAACTTTTCTTTTAGCATCCCAATTGTATTCATGAGAAGATTTCATTTGTAACTATGTTGATTGAAGCAATAACTTAGCAAGGTTTTTCTCATGGGCAACTCCCGGAAAGCAATTGATTGAATGCAATTGCCAGTTTGTGACAGAGTTTAGCAATATTTAAGGAGTGCAACCTTCAGAGGTAACACGCAGAACAGTTTTCGCCAGCGGCGGGAGTGACCATTGGTAAGCTGGAAATGCAACACTGAAAATAAGGGAACAGCCCTTAGCAATAGCCTTATGGTTTTTAGCTATAATCTCAAGATAATAATCAATGCAGAACCAATTGACCGGCTTATGTGCCGGGCAATGTAACGGCTGGTATAAGTGGCTTGCGGGATTTACACTACAACCTTTATTTTATTTTCCTGATATTTCGAAAGCAGGTGATTTCCAGAAAACCGCGCTGCCCGCAAGTCCTACTTAATGCCTTTGTTACATTCCTGGCCTGCCCATGGAATGTAGAATGTTATTTGTTGCCATTTGTTGAATGCCGGACTGAGCAATAAACGCAGAGCCGATACAAACAAACTGGCCAATACGAATACAGATAATGATATGAAAATAATTGTACCTGTTTTCCCAGCCAAATCCCAGATAAAACTACCAAAAATAAAGCAGTAACCAACAATAGCTTAAACGCTTTTAAGTTATTGAAAGGTTGCCTCAAAGCAAGAAACCAGAAACTTTTCTTTTAGCATCCCAATTGTATTCATGAGAAGATTTCATTTGTAACTATGTTGATTGAAGCAATAACTTAGCAAGGTTTTTCTCATGGGCAACTCCCGGAAAGCAATTGATTGAATGCAATTGCCAGTTTGTGACAGAGTTTAGCAATATTTAAGGAGTGCAACCTTCAGAGGTAACACGCAGAACAGTTTTCGCTGAAGGCGGGAGTGACCATTTGTAAACTGGAAATACAATACTGAAAATAAGGGAACAGCCTTTAGCAATAGCCTTATGGTTTTTAGCTGTAATTTAAGGCAAATTAAAAATACAGAACCAATTGACCGGCTTATGTGCCGGGAAATGTAACGTCCCGTATCACTGGAAACAAGCGGGATTACCGACAAGCTTGAGACGAAGATAGAAACTCAAATTTACCAGGAAGCTTGGCCTGAAAACCGCGCTGCTTGTTTTCCAGTGAATACGATTGTTATGTAGTTAATTGTGGTTCATCCGACTAAAGCGTACTTTGTTTCATGAAGGGCATGTATTTTCAGTTTAAAAAAGTCCATATCCCGAAAGCCATACGCCTGCCTTTGCAATGTTTTGATTTTGTTGTTGGTTCCCTCTAAGGGACCTGTTGATATCGGATAATCGTAGTAAGCAAGGATACCGTTGCGATGAAGCTTGAGAGTGTCTGCAAACTTAGCAAGTATTTTGATTCCGGCACTCCTTGCTCTTGCAATCCATTGGTCAAGGAAAGCTGAGGCATTTTCCTTGTTTTTCTTAGACCATAGCTGACGGAGGTCTTCTTTCAGATAATAAGCTGTAGCTAAGGGTTTGTTGAGTTGCAGGGCTGCCTCGAGCCGCCCTTGCTCATCGTACTCCGGTCGCAGGTTGTCCGGGTTTTTCATCAGAAGCCACCTTGTTCCCTTGAGCACCTGCTTATCTGCCTCCTCTGCCTCACGCTGCAGATCCCGGCGTAGAGCAGCAAGTTTGTCGTTGAACATTTTGACAATATGAAAATGATCAAAAACAATGACGGCGTCAGGTAGGTTTGTCGTAACAGCCGAGATAAAGGCTGGAGACATATCCATGGCAACAGCATCGATCTTTGCTCTGGAACTTTTCAATCTTTTCCAGAATGGGAGCAGAGCATCAGCTCCTTTTCCGTCACCGACAAAAACAACGATCCCTGTAAGGAGGTCGAGTACTACAGTAAGGTAACGGTGGCCTTTACCGATGGATATTTCATCAATGGCAATGAGTTCCAGATCCTTCAGCCTGGGTTTGGCGTAGCATTTTGAGAGATATCGTTTTTGGATATCTTTCACTACATCCCAACTGACACCAAGGTGCCTGGCAGTATCTTTGATTGTCATGTGGCGTGATAGTTCCAGGGCGTAGCGTTCAAACGATTTGGTATATGTCCGGCGTGGATCGGCAAACCCAATTTTAACCTGTCGGACAATACCGCAGTCATGGCATTCAACTCTGGGAACATGGAGAGTGACGTAAACCATTTTCCTGCCAATTGGCAAGGCTTGGAACCAACGCAGCAAGCTGCCTCGCCTAATGACGTGCCTTCCGTTACAACAGGGACAGCGGAGTGTTGTTGGATCTTTCTCAATGGAGAATACAACGTCACCTTCCTGATAATATGAACGTATATAGCGATAGCCTCGAATGCCGAATCCATGGTATAATAAGCTTGTGGACATATTCCCTTCTCCTTTCCAAAGTTGATTGGTATCTTCTTAGAAAGGAAGAACAGTATGTCCACATTTTCAACTTAAAAGTACGCTTAAACCGGAAGAACCTTATTTTGTTTACCGGTATTTTCAAGAGCAGGTTTGGTTTAGAAAACCGCGCTGCTCGCAAGTCCCTCTTTATGCCTTTGTTACATTCCTGGCTTGCCCATGGAATGTAGAAACTGGATTATTACAATTTGTTAAATGCCGGACTGAGCAATAAACGCAGAGCCGATACTAACAAGCTGGCCATTACGAATACAGATGATAATTTGAAAATAAGTGTACCTGTTTTCCCAACCAAATCCCAGATAAAACTACCAAAAACCAACCAGCAAGTAACAATTGTTTACCCCTTTTTAATTTATTGAGTGGTGTGCTCAAAGCAAGAAGCCAGAGATTTTTCTTTTAGCAACTTAGCTATATTCTTGAGAAGATTTTATTTGTAACAATGTTGGTTGAAACCATAGATTAGCAAAGATGTCTACCGAGCACCTCCAAGAAAGCAAGTGATTGAATGCAATAGCCAGTTTGTGACAGGATTTTGCAATATTTAAGGAATGCAACCTTCAGCGATTAGCACGCAGAACGATGCCCGCCAGCTGGCGGAAACAACCATTCCTAAAATAGAAATGTAACGCTATAAAAATAAGGGAACAGCCATTAGCAAAAGCCATATGTTTTTCACCAGTAATTTAGACAAACTATCAATACAGAATCAATTGACCGGCTCATGTGCCGGGCAATGTAACATTGGTGATAAATGGACATTTTCCATGATATCAATAGCTATAGACGCCACTATTTTCCTTGTATTCCGATATTGGGCGCGATATATGGAAAACATGTCCAGTTATTACTTTTTTTTGTCACATTTTCCACTTTAACAAATATAAGAGGGGTAAAGTGGAAAATCGGAAGAAGGTTTATTGAAAATTCAAAAAACGGTTACACGTAAATCTGTATCCAATGTTAAAAACGTAACCTGCTACCAAGTAAATAAAAAGCGGTATGAATGGTTTAGGTAGTTATTAATAATACACAAACTGAGCTCACCCGTCAATTTTTCTAAAAATCATCTGCATAGAAACTTCGATCAGAGCAAGCATATTGGTACATACTTTGGCAAATAATATACCGACTACCAGACGATACAATATTAAGAATTTGTAAGGTTTCCTTCCCCTTTGACGACTTATCTTATATAAAGGATTGCTCTGTAGTCTTAAAATCCCGCACATTTAGCAAAGGAAAAGAACATGACCGATATTCAAACCGTCGAAGAGGCATTGCAACATCCCGAACGTTTCCGCGTATCTATCTTCGGCTCAGCAAGAATAAAGAAAGACAGCCCCGAATACCAGAAGGTTTTTAACCTTGCAAAGAGGCTTGGAAAATTAGGGATCAACATCGTCACTGGTGGTGGTCCAGGTATTATGGAAGCTGCCAATTCAGGACTCAAAGCAGGAACAAACGGGGATGCTAAATCCGTTGGCTTGACCGTAGATCTTCCATGGGAGACTGAAGGAAACGACCATCTCGACATCAGTAAACATTTCCAGCGATTCTCCCACCGCCTCGATCATTTCATGGCATTGTCCAACGTGGTTGTGGTGATGCCGGGTGGTATTGGCACCTGTCTCGAATTGTTCTACACTTGGCAATTAGTCCAGGTAGAGCATATTTGCGAAATACCCATCATCCTTGCAGACGACATGTGGCACACCCTGTACAGCTGGGTCAAAAAGGATCTTTTAGGTCAGGGGTTAGTGTCTGAACCAGATTTGAAACCTATTTTCTGCACTTCAACCAATGAAGAAACCTTTGAAATTATCGAACTTGCCTATCAAGAATTCAAGAAAGAAGGAAATAAAGTTTGTCTGAATATTGATAAATACCAACCTTAACCTGGCCTTTTACACCACTACCAATATCAAACTCTCATAGATTAAATTAACACTGCTTGTTTATGGGAATACTGCTAGAGTGTAAAAAGGCCCATAGGAGTATATAATTCAGCTGTTTTGGATACTTTTTTCAGGAAATCATGACTCGTTTTCTGTTAAACATATCAATATTAGTCCTTTTATCTTTCCCAACTTCAGGTTGGACAAAAGAGCAGATAGTTGTAGGCGATTTTTCCGATTATCCGGTAGAGGGAAGTTTTTCCAATCGCTGGAAGCCTCTTCTGTTTGATGATATAGAAAACCACACTTCCTACAAACCTGTTATGGATGGTACCACTTGTGCTATTCGTGCAGAAAGTTCCAACAGTTCTTCTGGCCTTATTCAAAGAATTGTCATTGATCCCGCTACCCACCCAACAGTCTCTTTTAGCTGGAAAATCCAAAACATTATAGAATCAGCTGATTTAACAGATAAAAATAAAAACGATGCTCCCGCTCGAGTATTTATCAGCTTCGCTTATAATTCAGAACAGGTCTACTGGTTTGAAAAATTAAAATTTGAAGCCAGTAAAATCATATATGGCGAATATCCACCTATCACAACTCTTATCTATGTCTGGGCCAACCACCTTGAAAAAGGGACAATCACAGAAAGCCCTTATAGCGATCGAGTAAAATTAATTGTTTTAGAATCGGGAAATTCTAAAGCAGGAACATGGGTATTTGAAAAACGTGATGTTTTTGCTGACTACTGCAAAGCATTTGGTACTGAAACCGTTCCTATGGTTTCCGGAGTAGCGATCATGACAGACACTGATAACACTGCAGGACAAGCGGTTTCATGGTATGGGGATATCATCTTCTCTACTCCAACTCCTGAATAGGTATCATTTAAGAGGAAACAAAAAGCTGGTGGCCGGTTTGAAATATCACAAGTTATTAACCCGCAGGAATGCAATCGTATTATTTCTGACGAACCTATTGACCATGACAATATTTAGACAAAATGGACGTAGCGCCATTACAAAGTTCATCAAGAGCCCTGGTCTGCCAAGTGCTAAAAAGGTTTTCAAAGGGAATAAGATCATAGATGGCGTTTTTCAGAACCTCTATGGAAAAGTTGGTGGGGATTCCTTATTGGCAGTTTTAAAATGGCGTTTTTCAATCAATCCACAAAAGGAAATCAAACGTACAGAGAACTATTCATTGCCTGTAACTGATGCCAGGCATGTTCTGCAAGACAAAGATGATTTTATTTTGTGGCTTGGCCACGCCTCCTGGTTGATTCAAATAAATGGTAAAAGAATCGTAACTGACCCGTGTCTCACCTCCCCACCTCTTGTAAAAAGACTCACCAGACTCCCCATCCCAATAGATGCCTTAAAACCAGATTATCTTCTTATAAGCCATGGGCACTTTGATCACCTTGATTCGGACACATTAGAGCACTTCAGTGGAGCAACAGCTCTGATTCCCTTAAATATGACAAAGCTTATAAAGAAAATTAATCCTGAAATACATTGTCATGAAGCTGGGTGGTACCAAGAGTATAAGGTGCCGGAAGATTTTAAAATCACCTTTCTGCCTGCTCACCATTGGCATAGGAGAAGTGGCAATGATTATAACAAGATTCTCTGGGGAAGCTTTTTGATACAGACCCAAACTAACAGTATCTATTTTGGTGGCGACAGTGCATATTCCGCACACTTTAAAGATATTGGTGAGCTCTTTGACGATATTGATATGGCAATCCTGCCAATCGCCGCGTATGCGCCAAGGTGGTTTATGAAGTCCACCCATATTAACCCGAAAGAAGCGATGCAGGCGTTTAAAGATCTAAGAGCAAAAAGATTGATACCAATGCACTATGGAACCTTTGACTTAAGCGATGAGCCACTTGGAGAGCCGGAGCATCGCTTAAAAGAGATTAGCGGGCAGGAAAATGTGACATTTTTTACTATTGGCAAAAAATCAATGTTGCCCGGCTAGAAGTAGAAAGCTAATTACTTGTTTACATTGCGGACAGGTAGTACTCGTGCATCAACAGTTGACATCGGATATCCCCAATCCATATGCCCATATTCAAAATCAAAGCTTCCTACTTTGGCGGCATCTGTATCAACGGCCCATTGGCAGCATGCTGTGATTTTTACCTGTAGTTGAATATAATATTCGCTGGAATTGGCAGCCTCAAGATTGTATAACGTTGCTAGTTCTTCCTGTGTTGGCATCCGCCAGTCTTCATACCCGCCGAGATTGAAAGTTTCACAATACTCTTTTCCGGCAGACCAGCTGATATCTGAGCCATTGTCAATTGTTGGCCACATCAACCCTGTCTTATTGTCTGTCAGCAAAGTGTTGTCTGCAAGAAAAGTGAAACGGTTTTCTCCCGCAATCAAATATTGAGTACAAATAAGCGTCATAAAGGTGACGACTGCTAGGTGCAGGATCTTCATAATATTCTCTATGGCAGACTATTAGAACCAGGGATCATCAAACTCTTCAGAGCTACGATCTACGATGGTTGTTGTCTCAAATTGCATCTCTTCCGTATGGCCGTCGTGGAAAATAACATGCATATATGTTGAAAATGGCAGCTTGGGTGCTGCGCCCTCTGAGACAATAATTTGAGGGCTGTTTATCCATTTCTTCACATTGGTTAACATGGTTTCCATTCCAATATGTTCACCATTGGTTTCAATCTTTTTAATAACTCCAACCAGATCTGCCACTTCAAGATTCAAGACATAGGTCTGATTTGCATACTGATAAAGAACAACAGTGCCCCCGACACTTGAGAACGCAGTATTGGCTTTTTTAGGAATGTTTGAAATATCAGTAATACTGTAATGCTCTTTGGGGAAATAATCGGCAAGAGTTGTCCCATTATGCTCGATTTGCAGCTCTGTTCCACTGGCTGGTTTTCCAGACATGCGAACAATGGAGAACTTCTCAGGCTGTCTTGGGGCCGGGATAATCTTAAAAGATCCCCCCTCCCCTTCCGGTTGCCAGCGCCAGTTTGCAGATCCATTTAAGGGCCATTCTTTACCGCTTACCACAACCATTCCATTTTCAAGAAGAACAAGGCTTGCAAACTTATCACTGTTTAAAACTATTCGTTTATTGCTAAGCAGTTTACTCTTGATTTTGGTGGAATCTGATGATGAAAAATCCACCTGGCTGTAGACAACAAACCCAAGTCCTGCAATAACAGCCACCGTAAGAAGTCTGCAGGCGTATTTTCGTACTGTTCGAAAATCAGGAAAGAGAGATTTAATGAGAGGTGCGTCAAAAGATAGAGCAACACCCATCTTTTTACAGGCGACCACACAATCTCCGCAATTACTGCATTCGGTCTCTAAAGATTTAGTTAATAATTTAGGCTTAAGGGCTAGCGTACAGGCCATATCGCATCGCTCATAACCGGGCTTACAAATACATTTTTCTTCAGCAAAGACGACCTTCATCCTTTTTGGATTCATGAGCTTTGTGAGAACAATCAAAACTGCCTGAGGACAGACGTATCGACACCAGAGACGTTTTCCTGCCACAAATTCGATAAAGAGCAATCCAAACAAAAAGAGGTAGCAGAGTGAAATAATATCCTGCCCGAAATAATATTGAAAAAAGCGTGCATACCAGGCTGCAGTTGAAAGCTGATTAAGAACCGGGGTGGTGGACAGCATAAAGAAAACGACAAACCCAAGGATAAAAATAAGTACTTTAAATGGAAAACCATTTTTACTAAAAGGTAGCCCTTTGTAACTTCGGGGAAATATTCTCCGATGGAGTTTTTGTGTCCACTCGGAAAACAGGCCATAAGGACATATCCAGGAACAGAAAACAGTACCAAGACTAAAGGCAAGGATTAATGGCAGTAGCGTACCGATGAAATTATCTATGGTAAAATACCAGTTTTTTAAGGTCAGCTGTAAAACAGCCAAAGGATCGGCAAAAGGTATACCAAAGGCGTGAAAAGATAAAAAATTTCCATACACCATGGAATATCTGGATCGATTCAATAGAGGGATTAAAATAAAAGCCAGGGCCACAAATATCTGAAAAGTACGCCGGTAGGTCTTAAGATTTGCCTTTTTCATTATGAGCCTCCCTTAATCCCTTTGTTTTTAGATTGAAATCTTGTTGGAGTCACAACTATGGCATCAGCAGGACACACATGCTCACAAAGCCCACAGCCTGCACATTCATCGGTAATCACCGGATACTCACCATGTTCCAGAATCATTGCCTTCCACTTGATAGGGCAACATTCATAACAGCTTCTACAAAGCAGCTCTTGTTTCCAGGTGAGACATTTTTTTCGATCAAGTTCTGCAAATCCCATACGAACATCATAAATATCAACATCATGCAGGGCATCAGATGGACAGATCTCAGAACAGCGCATACAGAGATGACAAGGTGCTGCTTTAGGATTGATCTCAG
>JAUTBX010118681.1:0-11409 GCA_032361465.1 Lepetodrilus tevnianus | reverse complement strand
TAATACTACTAATACTACTACTACTGCTGCTGCTCCTCCTCCTACTACTACTACTACAACTACTACTGCTGCTGCTGCTGCTACTACTACTACTACTACTACTACTACTGCTGCTGCCGCTGCTCCTCCTCCTCCTACTACTACTACTACTACTACTGCTGCTGCTGCTGCTGCTACTACTACTACTACTACTACTGCTGCTTCTACTACTACTACTACTACTGCTGCTGCTGCTGCTACTACTGCTACTACTACTGCTGCTGGTGCTGTCGCTAAAACAGAATAATTATTAAAGTATATGTGATTAAAATAGGATACATTTATAATAGGGTATTGGAGGAATACATTTAATAAACTGTTAATGCTGACGAAAAATCCCATTCATGCTTGTACTGAATATTCCTTTTACTTCATTTCAGCCATGCGTGTCTGTAGAATATCTAACTGGTAAGTAAACACTCATGTCGCCAGATTGCGATGTCATATTATACATTCACCGTTCTAAATGCTATTCACTCTAGCTAAGAGCATACAATTAGAATTCAAATTCGAGCCTAGATTAATGTTCTTTGTTCACCGTTGTTTAATGGAAATATGTTTTTAGAGAGAGAGGGGAGCTCTCTTTGGAAAAATATGATTATTTAGAATTCATGATATTTGCAATTTTCAAGAAATTGATGCAATTTTCAGTTAATATGCGCATCAATATTCAGTATAAATAAGATGAAAGCATGCATTCTTTGACCTAACCACCACTCCTGTAACATTACATTATAATAGCACATCAGACATAAACGTTTGGTGGAATCAGTTTATTTTTTTCATAGCACACAATCCTCTTTTCAACACAGATTTAGACATTAATATGAGTTTCGTAAATAGATGAGTACATACGGTAAAGGAATATATTCACATACCACAGAAAGAATATTAAATAACCTACATTTCAGAAATATTTGACTGTTCTTCCAATGCATATTTGGTAATATTTTGTATTATTCCCATGGCGTTGAGAAGGAAAAACATGAGTGCACTAACCCAGTGACCGGGGAAATAATATAGGGCTATGAACACGATGTCGATGCAGATGCTCATTGTTATTATTATTATTATTAATAGTATCATCATCATCATCATCATCATCATCATCATTCTTCTTCTTCTTAACATCATCATTATTTATGTTATTATTAGTATTACTATTATAATTTATAATGGTGAGTCAACACCATATATGATCGTCCATAAGACTGACATGAAATGTCATATGACGGTGTCAATCTATCCGTGATCGACGGTGACACGTATCTAAGGACACGGATATACCTCACAGACTTTAATGATCGAGGCTTTAGTCCTATTATCTTACACTTGTGGAGTAACATATAGCCTATTTGTATCATTTCCAGTACTAAAAGACCGATTTCGGACACAAATAGACAGAAACAATGACGGGCGGGCAACGTTTCAGGAAATGCAACGTTATCTACAAGACTATAATCCCAGCGTCAGAGAAGAGACCGTAGCCGCCTTCATTGGACGGAGGGACATGGATGGTAAGCTATACGTGGTCTCCGTTCTCCGTCAGAGGCCCCCTAATGAGCTCACGTCAGCGTCTGGCACTGTCCCAGACATATAATGGCAACACATAGGCATTGAATTGTTCGTAATTAACGGGAATACGAGAAGATAAGTATGTATACATGTACCACCACTTCGAGTTGCGCGGCACAAGCAAATATTTACAAACTGTATACACCCTGGGCCCGTATTCTCGAAACGTCCAGTCTCATTAAAATAAGATCCGAAAATGTACTGTTTATAACGTCTGATTAACCTTATTTTAAAGATATATACAATGACCGTGCCGATTTCTACTGGTGCATTCAAATGTACAAAACAAGTGATTGTTTCCTTAAAGTTTGGATAGCTATTTGCATTGAACACCAATAAGTTACGCGAAATTGGAAGACATGTACGCAAGTGCTTTTTATTTATGGCATACCGGAAGTCAAGAAAGTGTCAAACTTTTAATAACCCTCAGTTCTACTACATCGCCTATTATTCAGTTGATGTGTTGGAAAAAACATTTAGACATTTATATAAGAAATGACGTTATGATTTGATACATTGTCTTTTTTACTTGCGATTTGTTAGCGCTGTACATGAGTTCTTTTCAAAACTGCTAGTTCCACACATATAATTTTGATTTCATATAAAAGAAAGTCCAGCGATATATATAGTATACATTAATTATGTGCACTGTCTCATGAACACTTATTAGTATTCACACTTTATTAGTATACAAATTTATATAGCGCAAATATACATAATAATTACTCCAATGCTCTTTTGGGAAAAGTCGAACAAGATTATCCGTAGATCACAGTCTCATTAAAATCAGATCCGAAACTAACGCTCAAACAGATTATATATGATACTCGCGCGTTACGCTGAGATCTGATTTTAATGAGATTGCGTAGATCACCACTTAACGACGACTTCTAGTATTTAGTCACCGTAGTCATATATATGTCAGTATCGATGTCTTCAACTGATCAGAATCACCATGTTGACGCACGGATCTTCAGAAGCTTTCCACCAATATCACAGTGTAAACAATGAGCAATGCCATACGAATTCTACCTTTGATATCTTAATAACCCCCTGCCCTTGATTCCTGTAGAGATCAACACAATTACTTTGTACACACCAGAAGTAAGAAAAAAATATCGTCTATTTATAACTTGTTATCCTCAACTAATCAAAGTTCATAATGGCCGCAGGGAATTAATCTTGATTCACGTTTATTTTGATGTACGTTATACTAAGATGAAGACGTCATAGAATATAGTCAAGTCTCTGAGGTTGAGCCCAGGGTATCCCTTCACAAAATGCTAGGGATGCATGGATGATGGAGGATGATGAGACCAGGGGTACGTACAATAAAGAATGCGTATTCATATGTATTGCTACCGAAGCCGTTCAGCAACACGTGTAGCAATACGTATTCATACTTTTCACTACGGGTCTAGTAATGTTCCTACTAATCCGTTCAAGATAGAATACAGGCAATACGCTACGCACAATACTGGTATTCTATATTGAACGCACCCCTGGCCCCGAGGTGACGAAACATTCCGAGTACAAATGTGTGAGCAAGCTCAAAATGTACATGACGTGTTATGAACACAACTCTGAGGAGCACACATTTGTACTCAGGAAATAAAGTTTCGTAACCTCGGGACTAATAGGAGCATTTACTATCTCAATGTGCCACATTCTATTTATCGCTATTTGTCACAGAACCTGCCGATCCTTGGATTCGAACCCGACTTGCTGTATTGCGAGTCCAACGGTCTACCAACTCAGCTAAAGAAGTAATACATGTGGCTGAAACCAGTAGCAGTATCTTTAGTCTAGTAGGAAGGTAGGGTTCCCATGCACCTATGTGATATATTTTTTTTAACTTACTTTTTGATAATCCTCAAGGTGTCTATTATACGAATTTTGATGTTCCCAACGCGAAATATTGTAAGAATCTTCCAGTCGTATTCCCTAAGTATTTTTCAGTAGTATATATGAATCTTATTATTTTTTCGTATTATTTGCGCACTTGGCGTGACAAGTGATAACGCGCCGTTTTGAAACCACTTAGGCTCCTACCTCTAGGGAGGCATGTATGTGTGTTATTCCAATACACATTCTGGGATAGTGTCCCGGGGAGCATTATCAGTAAAATGTATTAAATAAGCCAAGAATTTAAGAAATAAAAACCGTTAAGCATAACGTTCTGTATCATACAACAATCATACAGATGCATAATACTAACACTGTTTAAACAGTTTTGTGAATTATCTAGTCATTAACCTCACTATATAATATATAGTTAGCGCACATTTATCAATACAATATTCGTCACTATTGCTATTAGTTAACAAACATATTGATGCGTCCGAAAACACAAACCAGAGCTCGGTGTCTCCGATGTTAGATGATAAAAATGCATGAAGAAAATATTTCAGGAAAACCAATTAGAATTATCTCGGATAATGTAGCCATCAGGGCGGCCTTTCACGAAACGACCGTACATCTACTCCGGGCCTAAATATAGATTTACGTCAATTCCTGCTATTAAAAAAGCATGACGTACGCAAGACAATGATTGAATCCAGGGCCGGTATTCATAAAAGGGCTAAGTCAGTTTTTGCTATATGTTTGGTCATCAAAAACTGACTTAAGCCCCTTTATGAATAAATTAATAACCTTTCGTTAAACAATGCCAGGCCCCGAGATTACGAAACTTATGAGTACGATTTCATACTCAACTCAAAGGTTTTGTCCATAAATCTCCATATTAAATGTAAGTCTGAGCATAAAACCGTACGCATAACGACTCGTAGTCTCGGGGCCAGATTTACATACGTGCGTACTTTAAACATATCCTAAACTTATTAGTTGTAATGTTCTATTATTATACCTGTAATTGGTTATCTCATAAACTGGTTCTCTACAGGTAGGTATCAAATAGTTTCACACACACACACACACGCACGCACGCACGCACGCATGCACGCACGCACGCACACACACACACACACAACACACACGTCCGGCCGTCCGGAATTATATAATTATTGTGTATTGGCACTCTTGCTGCACCGATACCACAATTGTCTGGCTTCTCTCTGTAGAATTCGCAGAGATTATCCTATCACATTGGTATTTCTTGCTAGTGGAACACATCTGTTCGTAACCTTTGGTTTAAGACACTACCGCCTCCCCTTCCATAGCTTAGAGTGATTAATATGTTTAAAAATAACCAAGAAATGCAAAACAACATTCGGTAATTAATCGTACCTTGACATGGTAATTGCTATATAGCAATGGATTACTTTTAAAAGCCTGGTGCCAATTTCTTCAGTTAAGGTATTGTGAAACAAGCAAAAAACATTGGAGTAATTACGTACGTTAGAACTCCGGCTTCCTCAAACTGTGATAGGAGAACAGAGCCGCGGCCATTGCAATTGAACTGTATAGGATCCTGTTTAATTATATAAAATATTCACGGCAAACAAGCTGGGCCCGTGTTCTCGAAACAGAACTTCTTAGTGAGAAAAAAATCTCTTAAAATATTAACATAAACAGAAAAACAGTTAGGCAAATTCTAAGTACTTACGATCGTGGTCTTACGAATTTCCGAGACTACGAGCCATGGTACGCACAACTAGGTGGACTGTTCTTAATATGAGTAGTATGTACATCATTGAAATGACCGAAACTAGTCTGGCATTTAATTGTTGAATTAGATAGATGAGATTTAATGCAAATAATGCCAAATTAATGCTCACAAAATGTACGACACGTAAACGACACTGTTACATTCTGAATAAAGATGCTAGTCCTAGTGTGCTAGTAAGATTAGTATTCAGCTATATATATATATATATTTATTTATATTATTGGAGGAAATAAAGATAATTCATTCATCCATTCATTATAATGTGTGTATATATATATATATACATATACAATTTGTATATGCAATCAATATATGCATATACATATCGCGCTGCACGCTATAATTTCAATGTCTGGGTATTTTTACAATCCCATGGGAAATATTTGTGTGACTGCTGGATATTCTTCATTCAGTCTGATGATCATGAGCAATACTACTATCCGATACACTCCTTACGCACGACTTCACTTCGCATAAACAACTAAGCTGAACGACTTACTTCTGATTGGACACGTGACGTCATTGGGTCATTACTTTGATTGGTCAGCTGTCATCGTATTTACGGTGCTAGGTATCGCTTCTCTGAGCTCTCGTATCTACTACGAGACCATAAGGGCCCTCGTAGCCATCTCTAATACATGGTAATGGTGCACTACTGAGAGCGTTATGGTATCAACGTAGATATGAGAGCTTCGAGAAACGATACCCTAGATGAGTTGTTGTTCTTGTCAAATGTTGTTTTTATGTGCGAGTGCTTCCTCTGTGATGTAAACATAATTCCCTTATTGGCAATAACGCATTATCTTATCTTATCTTATTATCTTAACTTATATTTGCCTGATGACGAAACGTCCACGAGAACATATGGGAACATTCGAGCGGGACATGTGTCTATTAGTTGGAAGCATTCTGAACAATATGCAATACGATAGGATAATACTCGCATATCTCATCGTATCGTAATTGTTATTAATTATTTTAATAATTCGAATGACCGTAAATTACACATCTGGACACTAGCATATCTCATCTTATCGTAATTGTTATTAATTATTTTTAGAATTCGAATGACCGTGAATTACACATCAGGGCCCATATTCTCGAAACTTCGCAAGTCCTAAAAAGTTCGTAAGTACTAAGAATTTGCCTAACTGGGTTTCTGCTGATGTTCATTTTTGAAGAGATCTTTTCTCACTTAAAAGTTCTTAGCTAAGACGTTTTGAGAATACGGGCCTGGACACTAGCATATCTCATCTTATCGTAATTGTTATTAATTATTTTTATAATTCGAATGAACAGTATATTTTATATTACAGTATGTTTAATATTTCAATTACTCGAGTAATTTCCGGGGGGGCGAAAAAAGTACAGCATAATTTTTCGACTTCACATTGGATGCACAGTTAATGGAAATACACGTATATAGAAATCGTGTAACTTTACTAATAATAGCCGCAGTTGTGTAACAGTTCTTGATAGCAAGAGATATTAAATAATGGCATCTGAATGCTTTTAGTTGACTGAGATTTTACTACCATAAAAAAAATGAAAGGAAATGAAAGTGAAAAAAGGAGAAAAGGCTGCTGCTGCAATTCTAATTAATGTTCCTATTATCACAGTGGATATAAGCTTTCAAACATGACATCAGACGTCAGTAGCTATCTCCCAGCCTTTACTTCACCACGACGAGAGTGGCATCATGTCGACTACTGCGCAGAGCTCTCCGAATAGGCCAGTGGGGAGAGGGTCCGCTACTTCCGGTTCGCCTCTCACCCTTCCGGTCCTCTAAAGCACAAGTAGCTATTATCTGTTCTGCAACAGACACGATCACTGCGTGTAATCCACGTAATATAGCCATGCCATTTGTCTTGAACAGCTAGCTTCAATATCGTCTACTAGTATACCCACAGGTTGCCGTGGCGGGGCGTTTTACCAAGGATGCAAATCAAAGCCCTTACACTCTTATCGCGACTTGCGCCTGCCAAACATTCCTGGATAATTCCCGCAATCTTTATGGGTGTTAGATACAGTCCGGACTTATCCACAAACTTAATGTTATTAGATAATTGTGCGAGCGTCCCAGGTTGCAGAATTCATACTGTTAAGTTTGTAATCAATTCTCGCTTTTCTTTCCAAGATCTATTTCCTGTGCGTTGATCCAGTTTCTATCTCGTGCACTGCATCCTGCACAATGTTCTGTTCAATGCATCGTGTACAATGTTCTGTTCGATATTATGTGCAGTGTTCTGTTCACTACATTCTGCAGAGTGTTCTGTTCAACGCATCATTCACAATGTTCTGTTAAATGCATCATGTTCAGTGTTCTGTTGACTACGTTTTGCACAGTGTTATGTTCGCTGGATGCTGCAAATTGTTCTGTTCTGTTCACAGTTCAATGCTATGTTCATAACATTCTGCATAGTGTTCTCGTCATTGCATTCTGGACCGAGCTATTTTTATCCAGCACCATGCTTTCCATGGTATACATACTATATATACTGTCATCCACCACATATAACACTATAACCTATAACAATATAACATATAACAACATAACACATATAACAATATACCACCTATAACAATATATCACATGTTCTGTTCACTACATTCCGCACAAGATTCTGTTCATTACTCTATATATAATATTATGTTCGCAATGTCCTGTTATTACCCTACTTGTATATGCATGATGTACATTGTTCTGTTCCAGGCACCAATTGCGCAATGCTCTGAATATAGTAAATCCAGCACATTGTTCTGTTAATTAAATTTTGCTATGCATATTCAGGTGTATATATATATACGTTTGAATATACATTGTAGTCGCTCATAATTCCATGACCATCGACAGTATACTAGTATTTGATAACTAGTCCATGATCGTAGGGTTACGATCGTATGCAGCCTTATTTAAAGGCATAATATCATATATATTTATGGTTGTTTTAAACTAGGTCTTAGCTACAACTGCAAAATACATTCTTGAGACCATAAAATCATGTTTGGACTTCCAAAAACCTTTCCACGGCTGTATGGTAGACAAACATCCAATGCAAACCCCCATAAACAGCTGATAGACAACCTGAATATGGTGGTATTGTTATTTGCTTCGTTATATCAATGCAAGGGGAAATAACTCAGTGGTACCACTTAAAAATAGAATTCGTAACGGTAACGTCAAATGGGACATAACTCCACTGTTTGCTCGCATTCATTCTTAGAACAGTGATGCATCAAAGACAAGATAAATAGCGGAACGTTCCCTATACATGGATTCATATACACTATTAATATGTTGATAACTATTGATTAATGGGGACTAAGTACATTAGTAAATAACAACGTTTGGGTGGATAAATCAAGCGTAATTAGCCTCAGATTTAAATTCGTTTGTCAATTATACAGGTCTATCAACTGTGATAGTATGCCTTTAAAACATAGTCTATCGTTAGACACAGAACAGTTAGAGTTATTAATACTCGGGAATGGAAAGCGTATATTACATTGCTAACCGATACCAGTTGCAGAAGAAACTCATTGAGATCTAATTACAAGAAGATGTTATTCTAATTCTGATGTCATATTGAAGTGTCTGTTTCTTCAAAGAAGCAACAACTTTGAACTTGTATATTGTCAACCCCCATACTTGTTAGTGTAGTCTGCCCAGTTAAGGAATTGACTATACTCCAAGGAAAACCTTTGACGTCATCTGGTATTGTATATATAATACTTTATTTATGTAATGTTTTTCTCAATCAATCGTTAAGCTGGAAACTTTGCAATTAACGGCTACATGAAACCTCCTATTTCTCCGTGTATATCTATATTGAAAACATTAGTTTATGACATACAGTGCCAAACAAAATATTTTAAAAATGAAAGCACGCCTACGCATTGTGAAACTAAATTGAAATACATATAAACTTGTTAATACACAAGCATAAGAAGATCTCGTATTGCTACAATAAGCAATGCATTGTATCGGAGCTTCTGGAGGACAACCCGCTATAACGATTTGTAACTAGGACGACTAATGCACTCCGGCATTCTAAAAGCAACATCGTTAAATACAAAATAAAAACAAAAATATATTTGAAAAAAACAGTCGTAATCTAAACCTACATCTGGCCAAGGATCAACACCGCGTGTACCTGCGCATGCGTCGGACAGAAAGTACAGACAGAACAGTTACAAAGACGGAACCCACTGTCCAGAATGTGCGTCCAAGATTGTCAATGGAACACCACCTAGTATTCTCTGAACATGTTTACTGACTTCTTAAGCCTAAGAACATTTCTTAACGATTCTTATACTAGTATGGCTACGAACTGTTCTTAGAGGTACTGAGTACGTTTTGTTGTGCTCAACTCACGTGCTATGCTAAAAAACATGACCTTTTATGAACAAAATACTGAGTTGAGTATGAACTCGTACTGAGAAAAGTTTCGTAATCTCGGGGCCTGGGCATGTAGCACAGATTACTTCATTCGGTCACATAGCTGAGCAGAAGTAATTAATCGCTGTATATTAATCAATACTGAGAGTGTGAACATAGAACAAATTCTAATGAAGTCTCCATCAGATGAAATGCTGGCATAACGTTGGACCCCGCCTACGAAGCAATGTCAATACTTATTAGAGTAATCCTTCCTTCAATAGACACACACACACTGACAAGTCGTGATATTAGTGAAAGGATCTAGAAAGCGACTCTAAACCCCAATTCAAAAATATATTTATTTAGAAATAACATGAAAAAAAAAAGATACACGAAAATACAACACCCTTGGTATGTCAGAAAAACCTCCAAATATAGGGACCGTAAGTTGACACGAGATAGCCCGAGATTCATTCATTATACGGTGACATAAACGGGTCAAACACCTAAATGCGCTACACATTTGACGACATTCCGTTGTGACCTCACATGTAAACGTCACGATTCAGACGTCATTCATAGCAACCGTCGACATTCTTCCTATTACCGGAAATGACCCCGACGAGACTTACTGTCCCTATTCTGTCCTGATCTACTGCTAATGGTTGCAATTAATTCCATGCTACACTGACTGCAATTGACATATGCTTATTTCAAAAGCCAGCTTATATCTAATAATATTGTTACAAGTAGACTATTATTTTCCGGACAAATACAAAAATCAATAAGGAAGATTCCAATAACGGAAGCCGACTGATTACGTTGGGGATATGATGCAAGGGCATTACTTTGTACATTTTCTATTTCAGGGAAATCCGGCTAAAAAGATTATTTATTTCATATAGAACTAAGCTTCCTCTATTCGACTACATGGTAATTATATGAATGGATGTTGGCAGAATTGTTCTGGCCTATTAGTCCTCAGATTGCGCGGACATTGGTAGATGCAATAGGGACAGTAAGTCTCGTCGGGGTCACAATGGAATTTCGTCAAATGTGTAGCGCATTTAGGTGTTTGACCCGTGTATGTCACCGGATATTGAATGAATCTCGGCCTATCTCGTGTCAACTTACGGTCCCTATGCATCAGTCGTGCAATTGCCTTACACCACCTTACTCTATTAATACACTATGAGCCGACCGCTGTATTGCCGAGTTTAGTGTTTACATAACATACCACTTCAGGTTGGGATACACAGGTACCGACATCATCAATATGCTGTTTCCAGTTCAAGAAAGCTGTTTCACGTTCCAGCGATATTAGTCTGAATTTATAGTGTCCCAATACCGTTTTGTTTTGAAACACACTGCACTACGTTTAAAATTGTGGAAACGTACCGGATGTATTTCGTTATGCAATCCGATCATTTCCGGCCTGTTTCCGGCGAAATTTCCGCAGGTGTTTGAAATATTATTTGTTCCTGGTATACTAGATCAGATTGTTTTTAAATGTGATACTTCTCTAGTTCCGCGTAGCAATGCCATTCAGAAGCAATACAAGTGCATTTGGGTGAAACGACGTTCAACGCACATAAATATAGTAGATTTGCCAACAGTAATGAATGTGTGCATGTACACTTGGTAAGTCTATTCAAACGTAAATACCACATCTGCTCACCAATCACCATCTTGCCTAGCCCACGTGACCTAACTTCGATACCTTCGTGCGGTCCCTTGGCTGCATACGAGGGTTTTCTCGGCACTTTGAGATCAAAGAGCTTTGCAC
>JAUTBX010118670.1:0-11410 GCA_032361465.1 Lepetodrilus tevnianus | reverse complement strand
ATAAAGATCACATTGTGATTTCTGGGTAATTTATTAATTGTATCATGTTCTACACGAGCAAAGAAAGATTACTGTGACATTTGGGCATATTTGTTCTATTGGAAAGGTTATAGAACCGCTTAGCAACAATGTCCTGTTACAATACATGCGTTCCCTTAATTTTTTCTTTCAGTATATATATGTTTATTGTGTAATACGGGTACGTGATTACTTGTAGCCAGTGAGTAAGACATTATTGAACCTATGACGATCCTGCTCTAAATGGCGTGAGCTGACTTGCAGGATTTGAGCCTGATTAATAGATGTCTTTCCCACCGAGCTACAACTTACTGATCATGATGTACTATGACACCGTTTCATCTCATTCCACTCAATACATTTTACACATATGGACCTAGTCCATGCATATTGCCAACAGTCCTCTGTTTGCTTTCTTTTGTGATTAATAATTATTTTCGTCCTTTGCCAAAAACTATTTCTCTTTCGCCGACTGACCGTGCATCCTTTTCATTAGTCGTAAAGCTCACCTGCCAATAATGAATATCGTTATTACTCACGTCTACACCAAAAGTAATTCGACAACACCAGGGCCGGTATTCATAAAGGGGCTTAAGTCAGTTTTTGATGACCAAACATATAGCAAAAACTGACTTAGCCCAGTATTATAATATGTAGCGAGTGGTCAAGAACAAACGTGCATTGATGTATTATACGTAACATTCCACAAATGTTTATTGACAAATAAACTATATACTTCAATATGAATGCATTTTTTTGTGTTTCTTGCACGACCAAGGAGACATCAATTGCTAATTATCTTCATGATCCTTCAATAAACTTTCTTCCTGTCGACATGCTGCGTAACACGTCAGCAGGACTCTCCTGCCAGGAATGACATCTTCATTACTACTCACGTCCATATCAACAACACCATTACGAGTTGTCAAGAACAAAAGTGCACTGATCAATATCACAATATTAGCATTCCACAAAATTAATGTTTATTGACAAACTGCTACAATCTGAAGGCATGTTTTATCTTTCTTGCACGGCCAATGTGACAACAAGGGACACCAGACTCGTATACACGTATAGTATAGTTTTAATCTCCTTTGTTATCGGCTTTACCACGGCTGACTAGTTTTGCTACAAGAACAAAGGCGTCCATGATCCGACAGACCGGGAACACTCCATCAGAATTTCCTACTACGGCGAAGAAAAATCGTAGGTGAAATACAACTGTCTCGTGCATGCTCAACGTAAAGTATTGATATCGATATAACCTCAGAAGTCCAAGGTACACAATACATAGATGCATGCTGTTCGCTATTGCCATACGGTTAATGAGGTCAGCTCGGGTAAGGAGTACTAGTATATTATAGATAGTGTTTACTTCCTGGCTAGAGGCTGAGATAGTAGTTGAACATGGCATTGTATCGATGAATGATGGTTATTGAAGAATGTTTTGCATAGATGTATGACCGTGAATTTCTTCCCAAAACAGGATGAGATAGTAGGCCTACGCGATGTACCTTTAACAATAACAATATTTATAATGAATAATGGTTACTGAAGTCAGTTTGCATACATTTGTATTGTTTTCTTATAATTAGCTCAGATAGTAGGCTACTCGATGGATTACCTTTAACATGCATTGGTGTGTGATTTTCTGAAGTCAATTTGCATACATGCGTGTTGTTTTCTTATTACAGCCTCGGACAGTAGGCTACTCGATGGATCGCCTATATTGATGTGTGTTGTTTTCTGGTCAATTTGCATATGCCTACATATATATTGTTTTCTTCTTACAACAGGCTGAGAGAGTAGCTGATGGATCACCTCAAATTATTCTGTCGCAGGACAGGTCAGTGTGTACAGCTTGCTGGCGCCGCCATTGCATTACCGGTCGTCATCTTGCTTGCAAAGTTATCGATGCGCGTTCCATTTCTTAAAAATATGCTACGGAAGAAGATGGAGATAGTGTTGGTGAAATCCAACGTTAAATTCGACGACGTTATGAACTCCATATGGTCGCTGAGAGTTTTGAAGACCATGTACTGGAACCTCTACGTGAACATCTTCAGTGACGCCAAACTGGGCGGACCAGCTCTCGACGCTAAAGTATGGTCTGCAGACGGATCCAAGTCTCACCGTCTGCTGGATTTCATGAAGAAAGGACGCCCTCTGGTATTGAATATAGGCAGCTATAGCTGAGGTTCGTTCGTGGGCAAGTTGGAGAGGTTTACCGAGATTGTCCGTGCATTCGGATCAGCGGCCGACTTCTTGCTTGTCTACGTCGTCGAAGCTCATGCTGTAGAAGGATGGTATATCAAAGGGGGACGAGTAATTTCGATTGCGAAGACGTTGCAAGACCGAGTATCGGCTGCAGAATTGTTGATGCGGGAAAACCTGGCGTGCCCAGTTGTTCTAGACGATACAGAGAGTGATGAAGTATGCCGACTGTACGGTGGAATGCCAGATAGGTTCTATATTATCCTAGATGGTGTCATAGTCTACCAAGGAAAGTGGGGAATCCTGAACTATCGCCCGCAAGAAGTGAAGGACTGGTTGGCGGCATTCGTAGCCAAACAGACATCAACAGAATCTACACAAAACACGTTGCCGTATTCACACGAAGCTTACAAATAAAATACTGTTTAATTTTTGCTAGTACCATGTAAAAGCAAATCTCATTAAAAGCAATTATGATTTTGTTTGCTATTTATTATGGCTACATATTTTATTACATACTCAGAAATAATATTAGGCCTGCATATGCTCGATCGTTGCCTATGATGTTAAATTCTTAGAGGATTAGTTAATGAAACGAGAGACTGATTTAAGAGCGTCAGTTTCGGATCCAATGTTAATGAGTCTTGATGTCCATGCATTTTGTAGCCCTTGGGTAAGACATTATTGGACATATGACGATCCTGCTCTAAATGGCGTGAGCTGACTTGCATGATTAGAAGCTGATTAATATGTCTTTCCTACTGAGTTAAATTATGCTGTAATGTTTCGATTTATTAAATATTTTAAAAACTATATTATTTATTGTTTAGTTTTGTATTTGTATTTTTATGTAGGCCTATACTACACGGATGTTTGAATCAGCAATAAGTAAACATCTCTCTCCTATCTCTCGTTCTTTCTCTCTCTCTCTCTCTCTGCAAACCAGATACACTCCACTTTTTATTTGCTTTGCACAATGACACGTTACTCAATCTACCGGTAGATATCTGGATCAGCCACTGTATGTGTGGAATGCATGTATTTATAAGCTTAAAGGCATACTATCACAGATGTGTATGGTTGTTTAATCATTTGATAACTATCGAGTATTGGGACTAAGTACATCAGTAAATAACAACTTTTGGGTGGATAAATCAAGCGTAATTAATTAGTCTCGGATCGAAATTAGTTTTGTCCATTATCCAGGTCTATCAACTGTGATATTATGCCTTTTAGTCCACAGCGTAGGCCTACAACTCATCTTGCCTATCCCACATGACCTACTATACATGAGTATGGAGTGATAACGGAGACGACATTGCGCTGAGATGTACCCTGTATTGGGGGAGATGTACTATGCCTATTCAGTACATTCGTACGGAACGTGTGCTCTTTCAAGATTAAAGGTCTACCTCCCACCAAAATCGAATTCGGGGTGTTAATATACGGGTACATCCAAATGATAGTCCTCTTGAAGGTAAAATGTACAGCAACAAACTCATATTAATACTAATTGAAATAAAATGACCATATGGCTATATAATTAACGTACTGCTCATGAGGTCACCACAGAGGTCACTCTATGTACTAGTAGATGGACACCTGACATATTTATTGACCCATTTTCTTCACGGATAGGAGTTAGTTCCCTTTCCATTGATTACATAGAATAACAGTTTTCTTTTTTTCTTCCACGACGTCCGGAAGCATTTCGATACTGTCACCGATAAGGTATGTCTGTATAATGTGTTATTATTAATATAGCTTGAGAATAATTAACAATAATATATTGGTTATCAAGCCTTACTTTCCACAGGGTACAAGTGCAGTGTATACGTCTTCAATTAACCGTATATAACATACTGTAAATATAAACAGCGTGAAATAGTATACTAATAGTACACGCTACAATATCAATGACAATAAAACTTCTGAACTGAACGTACGAGGAGAGCGAGCGAGCGGGTTCACCGAATATTACCATGCGATATTCACGCATTGACCGTTATTATAGATAAGCATTAATGCATAGGCCTATACATTCAATCGTAGGTAGGAACGACATGGACTATTGATACTTATTAACAATAATCGACAGGTCTACATCTATACGGCGCTCGATCTGGGCGTAACTTGTCCATTCTATTTGTATAGATGTTTGTCCACTGAATCGTGATACATCTTATTGCCAATATACTGTTATAACTAATGCAGCCGATAAAGGAATTAGCGATACAGTTCTATACACATATGCAAAGGTGTAGCCTACCTATTTTTGAAATCAGTGTATAATGTTCAAAAAGCCTATTATTATCTAGAATGCAAATTAATCTAGATATGCATAAAGGACATATTACTCTGTATACTGAAGAAACACTTCATGCTTTGGCCACTCAATACATGCACTAAAATGTACCGCAAACCTCTCTATAAACAGTTACTGTTGATAGATCAAAATCTGGGACGAAACGCGTACTCACTGTATAATAGCTCGTAAAGAGGTAGCATCTAAATATCATCCTAGACGGAGCAGGTAAATATAAGTAGGTCCTATGTACGTGGAATTCGTCTTCTGGGCCATTTTCACATACGGCACATAGTACTAACTAAATGTAATCATATAGGCCATATTCAGAGGATGAAGGTACATTATTTAGAGTAATGTCAATGTCAATAAGAGGCCGCGAGCACAAAACATAAACTGACTGATATATCTGGGACAGCGCGTGTATTACGGAAACGAGTTGACAAGTTACCGCTGATAGTATACTAGCGCCATGATGATGAACATGCTTTCGAACATGGTTTGGGCGAAATATAAATGTTCACATTATTATTATTATCATTATTAATATTATTATTCATCATGGGATATACCCATCCTCGAAAACACAAGCTATTATGACTCCACTAACTTCCGTCAAATATTTGACGGAAGTTAGTGGAGTCATAATATGGAAGTTAGTAGTCATAATAGCTTGGGTTATCGAGGATTGGGATATATACCTTGCTTCAATATATTGATACTTGAATAGGACTTTATATTAGTATTATTTGATTTTGAGTGAGTAAATACGGTCTATGGCACAGACTTGTGACTGTCTCAGGAAGAGGCATTTGGCGCTTAAGCCATTTCCATTGGATCCAAATGAATAAAACAAAAACAAGGATATATGTGTATACGATACCAAATGTTGGTACTGCCTAATGCAGGGGATATACGTAGCCTACGTATTCCTTTGTATCTGCCACTGTCAAGTGGGCAATAGTATGTCTTAATAACAAGTCTTTGTCACTTTGAACGCAACCCTGGTGTCTTTCTTCTTCCAGGTTGGAGCAGTACGGGATGGACTACCTACACCTAGCCTGTCGCAGGGCAAAGCAGTATGCCAAGTTTACCTTGATTATCTTTACGATACCATTCTTCATCTTGTTAGCCAAGATAGCAGGGAATTTTCCGTCTCTTATGAAGATACTCGAGAAAAAAGCTGCCCGCAAGGATGCCAAGGTTAGTTTTCAAGACTTCGTAGATTCTACCTGGTCAGTAACAACATTGATGAAATTGTACTATGTACAGTATGTGAACATCTTCAAAGAAGCAAAACTGGACGGGCCAGCCCTCGACGCTAAAGTATGGTCTGCAGACGGAACAAAGTCTCATCGTCTGCTCGACTTCATGAAGAAAGGGCGCCCTCTGGTGCTTAACTTTGGCAGCTGCACGTGAGGTCCATTCATGGGCAAGTTGGAGAGGTTTACCGAGATTGTCCATGAATTTGGATCAGCGGCCGACTTCTTGCTTGTCTACATTGAAGAAGCTCATGCTGTAGACGGTTGGTATCTTAAAGGAGGTAGAGATATTTCAATTGCCAAGACGTTGGAGGACCGAATCTCGGCTGCAGAGCATTTGAAGAATGAAAACGTGGCCTGTCCAGTTGTCCTAGACGATATAGTGAGCAACGGAGCAAGTCGGTTGTATGGTGCATTACCGGATAGGTTGTATATCTTACTTGATGGTGTGATAGTCTACCAAGGAACATGGGGAATACCGTTCTACCGCCCAGAAGAGGTGAAAGACTGGTTGAATGCATTCGTGGGTAAAGAGAAATAAGCATAGCTTTTGCGTTCCATTGGTGTACCAGTAAATAACAATATGACATAATATTATATGTAGTTGGAACCATTACTTGGTAAACAGAAATTAGCATAATGTATGCATACTTTATACAGTAGTCAGCTAAATGTATGTGCATTCGCAAAAGCGTATGTCAAATACAAGCATATACGGTAGTCCCGTGTACCTGTAAGAATTTGCTTAGATATTGGAAGAAGAATGGCACCAGATTCTTCCAGCCGAGCTCCAGAATTAGGTGGAAAACTTCCCCACAAAATATCTGCCGACACTTAATTAAGTCTGTTGGGTATACTTGTGTAGGTGCAACCCATGCGGAACTGCAAAGGTTACATGATAAATTCCAACTGATGTCATTCCTCTGACTGAACCATGATCTGTCTCAGATCGTTAACGTTTATTCGTGCATTTTGTAGCCCGTGGGTAAGACATTATTGGACCTATGACGATCCTGCTCTAAATTGCGGGAGCTAACTTGCAGGATTCGAACCTGATTAATAGATGTCTTTCCCACCGAGCCACAACTTACTGAACACGGTCTAATAAACATATAACATAATTTTTGTTCTTTGTTGTATTCGTAGTCTTGTATAAAAGGCTCATAAAGCTAATCTAAATACTGTTAGTTTAAACAGCAGAACGATAACGTGAAATATTGGTAGCCTTCGATTAATATAACTATAGTAAAACATATTTTAGTATGATTTTACGTGCATTTTACTGACAATACCTATACGATATTGAGCGAGACTTCTGCCCTTCATATTTGTAAATTCCCAGAATAGTTAGGAAGATAATGATTACAAACCGCCACTAAATCTCAATGTGTTTATGATATAATATTATAAAATAATACCCTGCTAAAACTATTGGTCCTCTAGATTGTCATGTATTGTATTATTGTAGTGTTGTATAAACTACATGTATGTTATGTTTCATGTTATATCATAATCGACTTCATGTTTAGAACCGCTTTAAAGATGATGTAGGCTAACTCTAAACGTAATTGTGTTCACGTCTGACAACATGTATTTCATAATTCTTGACACCACACTGAACAAGTTTGGTATATGTTATTATAAATATTTATTTTCCGGTTTGGGTTGTTCGTTAACTTGCCATTTTAAAGGCGTCTGCTACAGCACTTCACATACATGCACATGTAGTATTGATGATCCAAGGACAACAGATGGAAAGCAGGTGTAAATAATTTATTAAATAAATATATAAATAGAAAACAAGTGTATTATATATACATGTATAACGCAAATAAATAAATAATCAACTTGTGCACCCATCAATTATTGCCACACGATTGTCAAATATTTATGCACATCACACAGACTTCATTTATACATCCATTCATACACCATTACATACTGACACAAGCACACCACTCACAAAACACAAATTTGGAATTCATCTGGTAGTCTTAGAAACGAAGAATATATAAAACGTAAGTTGTCATATCTCCACTGCAAACACAGCTGGCATTACCTCTCAGGTACATCCCCCAAAGAAATCACAGAGCTAGAATGTACTCTTAGTCGAACACCAGAGTACTTTAGCAAGATTGAAATCACATACTAGTAATTAGCATTTGCTCTCGTGTACGCCATTACCAAAAACACAGAGTTAGCATCTGCGTTCAAGTGCACACATGAATACTTGAGCAATACCGAAATCAAGGAATTAGAATTTGCTCTCTGGTACGCCCCCACTGAAAATACAGAGCTGTAATTTTCGCTCTGGCAGTCGCACACAGTACGGAGCAATACAAAAAAAACTCGCAGAGTTTGCATGTTCTCTCACGTGGCCGCATGTTCTCTCACGTGGCCGCATGTTCTCTCACGTGACCGCATGTTCTCTCACGTGGCCGCATGTTCTCTCACGTGGCCGCATGTTCTCTCACGTGGCCGCATGTTCTCTCACGTGGCCACATGTTCTCTCACGTGGCCGCACACAGGAGGATGTACGTGACCAATGGAAGCATAAGGTTGTCTATTTGTAGAGTGAAGGCTTCGAACAATGAAGACAGCACCAATGCCATGACCAGAAACACAACGGAAGTCGGGGTCACCGCACCTTAAAGAAACAGCATTGACGGTTTAGACTTGACAAGAAACATAACGGTGGTCGGCATCACCGTATCTTAAAGAAACATCATAAAGGTTTAGGCCCATTTTCTGAAGAAAAGTGTATGTGCATCACATTACCTGCTAAATAATGTCCATTGCGATATTATATAGCAATGGACATTATTTAACCATTATTTTAGTATAAGTTTGGAGTATTTGACAACAACATAATATGTCTGAATAGTTTATGTATTTCTATAAGTAGATATCGTACATACCCAGGAAGACTAGTAAATACACAGCTCCAAGCTGAGACAGAATGCACGCCAGTGTTCCTTCAACAGTTTTGTTGCTCCCTGAAAATTAATTAATATTGCAGTATTAAGGTGCTTACAGAACTACAAACCTAACGCGGTCCCGCATTAGGTGAAGTTAAGTCGGTACGCATATGCACCTTTATAAACATTCACTAATGCCGTTAATGGTTCTACTGTACTATATTACTGTAGAACGTTATTTGATTTGAACCTAGATAAAGGTGCTGAAACTAAAATGACTGACATCTTGACAACCACCGTGACAGTATGAAGTCTCCATAATGAGAATGATGCTACAGAAGTGTGGCTATCTTTACCTGGCCATCTATGTCTGCCAAAGAGAGAACCGCCAAGAGAAGCTGCCGTGTCCCCCACACCAATGGAAATGACTCCACTGTAGACCGGAAGTAGGCTACCTGAGAGAGGAAAAAAGATAACCATCCACATCGTATTTGATATTCTTTTTTAAATTGGGAGCTTAAGCTGCTTTCAAGATTCTTTGACTTATAGATCTTCAAGGATTGTCAGTTAAGAGGAAACCCACTATTCTACATCAATATCTACGAATGCGTTTTGAAAAATAAAATCATTTCGGGATCTATGAACAGCCAACTTAATGGCTGTATGAACATGTCTCCCGGTTTCCCATACAATAATTACAAGACTACAGATAAAACTTTGCTCAAGTGTCTACACCTTACAGTGTAGTTAGTACATGCATGTTCATGTGCATAACACTACAAGATAGTTACCATCCACAGGCCGCACGCTGGTTATCCACAGTGGTAGGGATAGTCCCACCAGGAGATAGATTTGGGACACTAAAACTGACCCCTCGTCTTTGTCGTCCGCGAACAGTCTGAACGCACGGTCTATAACCTCTCCCAGTGGTGGGATGGAAAAATATCTCATCACCTGAAACATAGATGACTTGCCCGGTAAGTAAACGTATCAGGAATCTTTAAGTACGAAGAATAGAAAGTCTATCGGCAACGTTTAAGTTTAAGGAAATGTTAGTATAAGCTTCATGAAAAGGTAGCCAGGGTATCGTTTGTCGAAGTTCTCTTAGCCGCTACGGGATCATAGCACTCTCTTTGCCGATACATTGCCAGAGAGTGCTATGGTCCCTTAGCGGCTAATAGAGCTTCGAGAAACGATACCCTGGTGGACAATCTCACCTCCAACAATAATAGGAACGCCCCAGCAAACACGGAGGCAATGTGGAGAAGGTCTGCGTCCACTATTAACCCAGGGATGTAGACGGCCACTATCATCAGATGGAAGTATTTGCGGATGACAGTTTTGCTCTGTGTAACCTCTGATGTCCATCCCATACACACGAAGCCAGTGAAAACTGAACACGCCAGCCAGTACAGTATTAAATATACCTGACAGAACAAGAAGAACAATGATGCAACTTTGGTACACAAGCATCAAGCATTTTGTACATTGACCAATTTATGATATAATCTCTCTTTATTTCTCTCTCTGCGTATTTCTCTTTCCGCCTCTCTCTCTCTCTCTCTCTCTCTCTCTCTCTCTCTCTCCCTCTCTCTCTCTCTCTCTCTCTCTCTCTCTCTCTCTCCCTCTCTCTCTCTCTCCCTGTCTCTCTCCCTCTCTCTCTCTCTCCCTCCCTCCCTCTCCTCTCCCCTGTCTCTCTCCTTTTCTCTGCCCATCTCTCCTCCCCTTTCTCTCTCTCTCTCTAATTTACTTTCATTTGAATCTCAACGTATTACACTATATATTTACGACATTACAAGACATCTTTATATAGGCTACTGTCAGAATATACAGTGATGCAATAGCATGTTCGAGGTGATGCAAGAATACAAACACGATTATACAAGAGTAAGACTGATGGTATATTATGTATAAATGAAATTGTTCCTGGTATACATTGATCACGTATTGCATACATGTAATTTCAGGCAGCAAATAATAACGGTTGATAGAAAAAGCTGTTCCGGAAACGGTACTGAATACAAGTTCAGGTACCAATTACCTTTGTGGTAACATCTGCTATATATTAGCGTCCGCGCGCGCGTGTGTGTGTGTGTGTGTGTGTGGAGGGGGAGATAGAGGGAGAGAGAGAGAGAGAGATAATACTAGTATAGATAAAAATGGTATGATAGAATTACAGTAAACAGGTAAATAGTATTGTACTGTGCAAAGTGAATGGGCAATACTACTATCCATAGTATTGAGATTTAGTTTAATATTAAACATATTTATTGACTAAAATGTCATGAGATTGGATAAAGGCTAGATGCTTACGAGATTCCGCTCCTTAATATAATACAAGGAACATAATTACGTTATATGTACAAACATATATATATAAATGTACAAAGGTGGTGTTTACATGTGAGGTATGTATATGCATTGCAAATTTACAATAACATAGTACTGTGAAAAGTGAATGGGCATACTACTATCCATAGTATTGAGATTTAGTTTAAATATATTTATTGACTAAAATGTCATGAGATTGGATGAAGGCTAGATGCTTACGAGATTCCGCTCCTTAATATAATACAAGGAACATAGTTAAGTTATATGTACAAACATATATATAAATGTACAAAGGTGGTGTTTACATGTGAGGTATGTATATGCATTGCAAATGTACAATAACATAGTACTGTGAAAAGTGA
>JAUTBX010118658.1:0-21919 GCA_032361465.1 Lepetodrilus tevnianus | reverse complement strand
ACGTCATTCATAGCAACCGTCGAATTTCTTCATGTCAACGGAAATGATACCCGACGAGACTTACTGTCCCTATTACCCTGTGATTTTACTAGTTTACCTGAAAACTCACATAGGAACACAAGTGGATCGCAAATCAACATTCCTCCTTTACGTAAGGAAATGATTGCCTCGCGTTGACTGAACTGCTATAAAATACATTTTGAGAGATGATTTTTGCTCGTTTGATATCTGTTGAAACTAAATCATCAACGCCACCGCGCAACTATTAAGCAGACGTTTAGAGGAGCTGGCATGGTCGACAGGAATGGTATCACCCCTCTATTACAGAGGAAGAAATATTTCTATATCATGTGGAATATTTATGACATGATAATTCTGTTAACCGAGGCCCATTGAGGAGGAGGATGCTGGCTCGCTCTTTGATGTTCAAGTGGCGAGGATGTTTAGAGTGCTTCGCCAAAAAATATATGATGTCTTTCTAGAAAGTAGCTGATTAGGCCAGCGAGCGCTCTCCAGGCAAAGAGATAGCAAAACAGGAGAGGTAGCCAAGGGCGGTAATCCATCATAATCTAAAACTATGAACTATGGCCCCTAGCGGAATTTTGATACAATCTTTGTGGTACTGAGTAAAACCACATGCATGCATAAACACGTGGATTCGATCGACTATGCCAAACTTCATTTAGCTGTTTATGTTGAAAGGGGTCCAATTTTCTTTAGAAAATTTATTCATTTTCCAATAAGCATCAGCCATCCGTATGTATATCATATATGCATTTGAATGTCCAAACTGCGAAACCATATGAAAGTTATTTTTCATCAGACATATTTACAACGTAAACTATGATTTATGCCAGCAGTAAAAAGAAAATGAACCAAATGATTATATATAATGTTGAGTTTATGGTATACTTCTCATCTTGTATTTATTGATATAACTCAAAAACATACGGTCTTGGACCGAACTTCAATGATGTCCCGAGGTATAATGTCGTGGTATGTGAACATCTTAAATATCCATCTGCGTTATACCAACATCATCAACGGCGGTAATGTAGTGCAGTATTCTAGTTGTTGAAATATCTGTAGAAGTAGCAATAGCCATAGCATTAAAGTCTAGTTTTAGAAAGTTAAGCTGTTTTGCAATAATATGTTTTTTTTAAATATGATAACTTATTTTAATAACGTTTCCTAATAAGATATAATAACAATATATTTATGGGACAGCCACTGCCGATACCGATACATCCATGGTTAAATTGACACTTGGATATTTTATCCATTCAATTTCTCGCATTTGTAATTGGTTGGTTGCTCGACTTCATAGACATAGTAGTAGTAGTAGTAGTAGTAGTAGTAGCAATTGACTTAGTAGGCTACTACCCGACTATCAGCATCAGCAGCTATCACATCATCACATGGGAGCTACCTTGATAATAAATATATAGTTGTGTGTTTGTCAATTCCAGATTATTGTAAGTTTGGAAGATAAATATTGTTCAATTTATCATCATCATCAGAAGAAGGAGAAGAAGAAAAAGAAGAAAAAGAAGAAGGGGATGAGGAGAAGAAGAAGAAGAAGAAGAAGCAAAAGCAGATTCTAGTGGCGGTATTGGTTGATGAAAATTAACTTCTCATTCGTTTTAATTAGACGCTTTAATTATGTTCATATGTAACAAGTAAAGTGATCCTTTTTGACATGATGTTAATATAAAATTACATTCATAATTTCGTGTAATATCTTCATTATAACTTTATTCAGAATTGTTGCAAATTAAAGAGTTCTGTTAGAATTACGGACACTTGTATAATACTTCACCAGATTGACTGGTCATTTACACTCAATTATGAGATTCTCCCGTTGACATCGTATCTACTGTGTTGTACGGAACCCCACTGCGCAACGAAGCTGATTTGCATGACCCGACTACTGTCCACAGCGAATGACATATCCTAATTACACTCTGGTGTTTCGCGTGGCAACTCAAGTCAGAGGCTGGTATTGCAATAAATTTCTTCCCGTGGCCCCGCTAATTAATCTCTTCCTGGGGATTGGTATAGATATCCAAAACATTTTCCTTGTGTAATTATCAAGCGTGGAGGCTTTTGGTACGGCAATTACTCGACGCGCAAAGCATGCCGGGATTTGTTGATTGACAGCTAACGACAAGAGGCCCCACCCCCGGGGGGCTACGAGAGATAATGTTCCCAACACCCCGCCTACGAGTGCAGCGAATCCCATTCAGAAGGTACAAGCGAATCATGTCATCATCTGAAGGCAAGAGGCCCGACAGATATTGTGTTTTGTGTTTACTACGAACGGACGTCTATTAGTAATTCCGGCAACTTGTGTGGGGGTCTCTTTGAAGACGGTTTAATACAAAACTGGATGGTTGGTGTTCTCACATACGCTTTTACAGAATTCGTGTGAAAATTAATTTTAAAAAGAGAGAAAAAAAGGTGCGTGTGACCATGACCTATTGTCGGAAATGCACGTGGTGAAATTTGTGAAGTGAGGTTTTTCTTCAAGTCTCGATTCCGTCCGTCAGTCTGTCTGTCTGTGTCTATGACAATGTCTACATCCAGCGGGGTGTCGGATTCCGAAGACAGTAGCAGAGACCAGTACGAACCCATCCACCGCTTGGCCATGATCAGGGTGCAGCCACCCAGGAACCCAAACAAACCATTTACCTCGTTTGGCATCAAAGACATCCTGGGTTCCTCGTCACCTAAGGCCGTACGCACGTGCAATGTCAACGGCAATGCAATGTCAAAGTTTGTCAGGCCGTGGGACTCAGGCATCGAACACGACAGTGACAATTCTTCCGACGGCGAGGAAGAAATAAATGTCGACGACGATGATGATGATGATCAGCCAGTTTCTCTCAAAACAATTGTGTCACCTCTAGACGCTCTGATGGAAATGGCAAATAAGACATTTCAGGGTCTTGAAACACCAGAATCTGCAGGTTGGTCCTAAATGATTGTATCTATATAATTGATAAATTAGTGTATTAAAACATTAATAATATCGTAATGTAAAAATATACAGAGGTGGTATTTGGATATGAATGCCACTGGTTGACTATAGACTATTAGCTAAACCGATAATCAGCATTTTATAGATATGTATTTGCTCACCGAATATGTCATCAT
Source organism: Lepetodrilus tevnianus (assembly GCA_032361465.1). Taxonomy (NCBI): domain Eukaryota; kingdom Metazoa; phylum Mollusca; class Gastropoda; order Lepetellida; family Lepetodrilidae; genus Lepetodrilus; species Lepetodrilus tevnianus. The sequence continues at coordinate 18,763 of JAUTBX010118658.1, read as the reverse complement.
AGACAACATATTAATTGTGTTGTACATGTATTTCAATATTTATGAACTTGTCTCAACAAATACTCAATGAATCGGTTATATATGACATTACATACACGAGTCGCATTGCAACTCATTGAATAAACCCTAAATAATTTCATATAATAAATATTATTTAACGAATTTGTAAATATCAATTTTGAGAATACTCATATTCGAATAATTGGATAGAGCTACTTGATGTATTCTCTCATAACGCAAGGTATGGTATTAAGTTTGATTTTTAAATACCGGTATTTATTCAAAACAATGAATGTGTATGTGCATAGTATACGCTCTTGAACCTAATACATAGTCAATATATACAAATTTATAATAAACCTACATGTAAATTATCAAGCGCAATTATACTTTGGCTCATTTTAAAGCATGTCGACATACTAATTGTGACTTTCTGTCAGCATCTATTACAATTACTTATCTGTCTAATATACATGTATCCATATGATAGTATGTTTACCAGTAGTAGTTTGCAATATGGACTTGTGGATTTCTGACTGGCTAAACTTTGGCTGTAATCATACAATAGTAATATAAAAATCATCGGTGTCTTGTATATAGTTTGACGAATACTAGTATGCATATCTACATACTAATGTGTATTATTATTATTTATTGTTATTATTATTATTATTATTATTATTATTTTTATTATTATTATTTTTATTATTATTTTTATTATTATTATTCATAAATGTGTTTAATCATATCTTGAAATATCATAAGGAAAAATCAAAGCAATAATAACAAAACCTATACTAGTATAACAATACATATATGAGTGGTATATTTACTTATTTTTATATTAATGGAATGTTCAGGTATCTCCATTTAGCCCACGTATTGACCCTTCTTCAATAGAAATCGTGATTAATTATGTAGGCACTATCAGTTGTAATACGTAAAAGTATTCATATTAATAACAATAACTTTCAACGTCTGGTGTCGGATTCCGAAGCCAGTAGCAGAGATCTACGTTTAGTTTATTATGTTAAAGTAGTATACGTTTAGTTCTAGATTTCACCCACGTATTACCCGACCCCTGTTTTATTATCCTTAGCTGTCACTTTAAGTAGGTATACGACAAAAGAATGACACATACTAGGCTAAACATGCATATTGTTTCCATAGTAATCTCATAAATAACAAACCAATGAAGGTTCATATGAGCTTAGGATTATTCTCTTTTAGAAGAAATGTATTTCGGTATTTTTTCCGCCAAAAAAAACCGTACGACCAACTTTAGGTTAAAACTCAGTTGACATACAAAAACAAGTAAAGAAGTGATATTTTCACGCCGATACTCGGGGGTTCAGGGGTGATCTTTTCAAATGTTGAAATAGAAAATAAGCACTGTCAAATTTTTAAGGACGTTTAATTCAAAATAATGTCTTTATTGATATTTATGACTTTGTGTAGGTGTTTAATGTGACAGCTGACAAGCTTGTATAAACACAATGTTGATAACAGACGTCTTTCAAGAATACTCTGCTTCAAGAAACGTACAAAGGTTTACACTGCAGAAGATAAATGTGATTGTATCTTTAAGGAGTGCTAACATTTGCCAATGCACTCCTAACTATGCAGAGCACACACACACATACAAACACAAATAAGAGAAAGAGAGAACAAAATATGTTCCAGTTATTTGAACCCAATTGATTATTTGCAAACTATTCCTAAAACTATTCCTAAAATCCAAAATTATCAATGGAAAATATATAAAAATCCATTTGTAAATGCTCAAACGTATGTCCAAATTGTTGCAAGATTAAGCATGCAATGTAACAGATGTTGAGAGAATAGTTTACAAGCCAAGGTGCATACATTCATACATGCCTTACTTCCATTAATGCGAATACATAATTAATGTATTACTAAGACACAAGTATTCCGAATATGTGTTAACCTGTATCACTGAATGTAAACGTGTACGGCAGACGTAGTCAAATACTGACGGAACAGAGCGAGTATTTACCATGATCAACTACAAAATAAAATAGAAACACTTATAAATAATTATAACAAGGAAAGCATGTACTGTGATATAAATACTTGATAGATGGACATATTTATTCCCTTTGTTGTTATTTTGAGCAATTATGTACGTCTGAACATGTATAGTAGGCCTATACATTGTTCATTATGATCAAACTTCATATCCTGATTATAGTAGATATATTGAGTAATACGTATAATCATAAAAACGCAATTTTCTAGTTTCATACATACCACAAGCAATACCAAGTTAAGATACCGTACCAAATTGATAACATACATATTAATATTTGTATTGTTTCTATGTCTGCTTACGAATTGTGTGTAGAAATACTATGGTAGTTCGTATCAGTTAGAATTGTCTATGTATTCTACCAAAGAATCAGTTAATTTACTAGCTTATTATTTTATCATACACATTTATGATACCCAATGCTTAGTAAAATGACGAATTTGGTTCTGCAATAGCGCTGCAGTTCGTATGAGGTAGAACTTAACATGTCTTCTGCCAAAGAATAAGTCACGGGTTGGTTCAATTGTGTTTTTATCATACCAATTTATGAAACCCAATTTATAACACAATCATTAGTATTAATACCATAGGTCATAATATGACGTTTACTCATACCAACGTATAACACCCAATGCATAATACAATCATTAATATTAATAGTATTGGTCTGATGACCAATAGGTGTTCAGCGATACCATGGTAATTCGTATCAGTTAGACTTGGCCGTGTCTTCAACCAAATACCCAATGCATAATATACAATCATTAATATTAATACTATTGGTCTGATGACCAATAGGTGTTCAGCGATACCATGGTAATTCGTATCAGAATTGGCCATGTCTTCAACCAAACAACCAGACAAGCTACTAGCTTCTTTTTCGTGGTAAATCTGTTACTACATATCCTGTCTGTCTCCACGTTATTTACTGGCGTTATACTGTATGATAGAACGTGTCATGTACATGGCCAGACTCTGGAGGATCACTCCTGAGCCTTTGAAGTGACCCCCGAGCTGTCAGACGCTGGGGCAGGGGGATAAGGACCTTGCCAAAGTGGACAGGCCGAAGTCTGGTTGGTCAGCTAGACTCAACAGGCCATGTCCGGTTCGGACAGTTATGGACATTCGCTGTGATCTATTTGCCTGAAATGTGTGAATATTGTTCCAAAGTGGGTGCTATTATTCCAGAATCATGAGAAATAGGTATGATTATTTTAGGTCTTCGTCGAGTAGATTAGATCTTGACCGTTTATAGAGCATAGGTTAACATAGATGTTGGTTGTGATAGAGTTATGTTTTTAAATGGAAATCAACAAACTGCTTAAACGTTATTTTCATCAGATTATTAAAATAATAATATCTCAAACTGTATATACATGTATATATACAAATCCATGCGCATGCTATTTAATACAGTAGTTTAATGCTTCAGCTAAATTTTGCAAGTTGATAAACAAACGCTAAGACGCAGATTTACCAACTATACTAGTAGGCTACTGAGAATAACAGCTATAAGCAGAATAATGGCAAAGTCTTAACCAAAATATATTGTGGAGAAATTGCCAGATTTAAAAATAGTCCATTGTATAATTTCTACAGTTGTAAGTCAATGTATATAGCCAGTATCCTAGTCCATTATATTAAACAATGAAAACAACAATTTGATAAAGCTACACAAATCAATTTGTCTAAAAGATTAAATGTTCTTGTCTTTCTCCTTTGTATGGATCGAGATTTGATTGAAACCGCCACTTACCTTAATTAAGCATATCCTAGCCTAGTGAGATCAAATGAGATCAAATCGCATGTTCTCACTTCAGTATAAACATAAATTAGATGTATGACGTTCCTTCAGGGGAGATATAACACGACGTGTTCTTAATGAATCATCAAAAAAAATTGCACAATATAACAGCTTAAGGGAGAGAGGGGAAGGGGGGTAGGGGGTATTCCAAGCACATGTAATACATCATTGAATAGTTATTTGTGTCATTATTAATAAGCACACTTTTCAGCACCATTTTCCAAAATTGTCATAAATATTCATGAAACACCAATTTCTCGTTTGTTCATGCAAAGAGGGATAAGTCGCTTGTATATTTTCTATAGAATTCCCATTTTACATACTTTCCATTCCTTCTGAACGAAGACTAATAATTATGTTTGTAACTTCAAATAGGGTAGATCTACGTTTCAATAGTGCGACAATGACTTGTGTAGATTTGACGAGTAGGTAATCATACGCCTTAAGGCTTACATTAGGGTAAAAGGCTTATCGCAACTACTACTATGATACTAATGTTTATATACAACACCCGTCAAGATATCCACGAATAACGCCTCATTGGATTGGAATAGATCACTACTATTACAAGTAAATAAAGATCACTATACTATTACAAGTAAATAACGTGCTTCCGTCAAAAATATGCTTTGAAGAAGGGCTTTTGTTGCTATGAAATTTTATCATATCGTTTCATCAGTTTTTTCAAAGAAAACGGATTTAATGGTTGCTGGACTTGTAGATATTTATACCACAGGAATTTTATATTTTATATTTTATAAAAACTAATATATGTTCAGCATGGTATTGTTATCGTGTTGAATGTGTTTATATAGATGTGTGGCTTATTACTGTTTAGATTGAATGGAATTTAAATATTAATGCAAGTGATAATATATTTTGCATACAGTTTGCATAATTATTATAGCATTAGGTATATTTTTATTTTTACTTTCGTTTGATGAACCAAGACAACAGCTCATATGGTCGTTATTACGACAAATCCATTACGTGTTCTCTCATTTATTTTACGTGCGTGTGTGTGCTATATTATTTGAAGGAGAAAAAAAACAACGTTAACACAATTATGAATTATAGCAACTTCTCAACATTAGATATTTATGAGAAAATGGGTTTCCATAGTAGCTTTCATTTATTTCCTTTTCATTTGCCACTGTTTCGCTGTGAAATGGATTGTTAGATGGATGTTAAATATGTTACCCTTAGCATTGAGTTTGACTTTGTCAATGTCGTGAACATGGGCAGATTTTCACATGAAGTGTTATAGGAATTACTTTTCCATATGTCTTTGTTCAAGCTCATTTCACAGGACGCCAGTGTCAAGATGACCTTTCGTACGTCTACAAAGTAAATGGAAATATAATGCTACTGTACGAGTCATATTAATTAACTTATATACACATTTATAATTACTGGTACTAGTATGATATAGAACTACTAAAGTATCTGTAATTATTTGATAAATATTAATTTCTATGTATTATTTTTCCGGATATCGTTTTCCAATAAGAGTTGATATATTTCAAAATAGGGGTAGCAGTACAGTATATATCCACTTGATCACTGGTGATGCAATTTAATTATAACAGAGCTAAACTGTGAAATTTTCAAATAATGGTATGATAACACTAATAGTACTGTTGTCTATCTGTATAATAATGTTTAAAAATAGTTGGCAAGTCGTGATGTAAGTGAAATAATCTTGAAAGTGACTTAAAACCCAATTCAAAATAAATAAATAATCAGAAAATAATCAGAAGTGATCAGAAGTGATCATCAAGTTATTTTAATAATCAACACAACAGTGTATGAGTGATCAACAATATGTGTTATGAATTATCAACAACGTTGCATGAGTAATCAACATTTTTGTTAATGAAATGATAAGACTAAATGCATCGAGAATATAATCAAAGTATAGAAAATCTAAGTACAGTATACTGGGCCACAAGAAACAGTCCATCAATGCTTTTTTTTAAATGCTACATGAACCTTCAACAAATGTCTTAATCTGTACTAATTATCGATAATATTCTGTGTGTATAGATGATGAAAAACAATCTGTATAGATAATCAACAACATTCATGAAGTTGCTCTCCCGGACCAGACACTCAATCACAAGTATCAGCGTTGCGTCCATCTCCCCAGTTTTAACCACTCCATCCCCTCCACCCTACTCATCCAGTGGTCAATGATGGTCACTTAGGACCACTTGACCGTCCAGACAACAGTGGCCACTGTGTTTCAAGTGGTCAGATGACTAATTGCCGCGATATCAGCTGATATCGCCGATCTACCGGTCAAATCCAAGATGGCCGCCTTGCGCCGCGGCGCAAACTTTGACACGTTCAGCTGATTTACAATTTCACGGCTATTTACAGTAATTTGTGACTTCCCTGAGTCTTCGGTGCCCGCTGAGGCTCAAATCGCTTTTACAATCGACATTTGTTGGTGGCACTGTTAACAGATATAGGAGCCACGAGGGAGTGTTTGTCTATCAGCGACTTGATATATACACATGTCAATTTCATACATAAAAATGTACATCACTGATGTTTAAAGAGATGAAACGGAGAATGACGTACGCCGTGATATTTATATATCCGTCATAATAATATCCGTCCGAGGAGTGTTTTCGTAGGTGTTCGCTGTGAAATACAGTATATATGAATATGTCGTACATAGATATATACACCATGGTGATTACGAGAGATAGATAGGTGTACATAGTATATGTTTATTTCTATTTATACACTGTACTAGTGGTCGAAGCTTTCTAGAAGTACATCTGATAGTCATATCATGCCCAATTAATACATTTCATATTCCCAACATTTGCAATGTATGTTTATTTCTAATTATACGTAGTCACATATGTTTCCAGAAGTTCTATTTTAGTCCATACAACGCACAATTAATTAATTATATAAGTAGTCGCATATGTATCTACAAGTGTTCTTAGAAACCATACCACGCACAATTAATTAATTAATTAATTATATATATATATAACCATTGCAATGTATATTTATTTCTAACTATATAGTAGTCATCCAGAAGTGCTATTTTAAACCATACCACGCATAATTAATTATTGCATTCTATATTCACATCATTGCAAGTTGTGCTTATTTCCAACTACAAGTAGTAGCTTATTTCTATAATTACTTTGTTGTAGGCATTTCCTGCACAAATGCTACATTTCAGATAAATAATAATATCGTAAATTTACGTCTTTTCTATCTAACCGCTAGCATGGCTCGTTATCGTACACACTAGAAGTACCATCGATAGCCATATAGCATGCACAGATCAGACATAGGATCTACATTTAACTTCAACTTTTCCAACTTTTTATTTTCTATTTGACCACTCATAGGTGTTAACAAGAGATGGTGTCATTAGCTTGAAATTACAGCTTGATTAAGCTAGACAAAAAAAAAATCATAATTATTTTATAGATTGGAATATATTTAATTAATTTAATATAATGTACTGACCTTATGACATATGTTATTTTAATACGATCATTATAACTATAATTCAGTATGCCCAGTGTATACATTATGCATGTCTAAGGTGAAAGAGTTCTGTTTCTAACGCTAGTTTCACCTGTTTACGATATCATTAAAAACTCTGTGACAGGCCTAATTTGTCATGACGAAACTATGCGCAACATAAAGCAAGTTAATTTCATTGTTTAGTTATTGTCCACATGTTTTCCCTTCACTTCTTGAGTATTCTGTACTTATCTTGTATACAATCACCATAGTTTGTCTTCGTTTTGTTTTTAGTCGATTTCGAGCAGACAGTTTGGCACTTAGGAAGAAAAATGTCAGCAAACCATTACAGAAGATACTAGTGTTTATCTTTTATGCTCTACATCGTGTAAGGAAAAAACATACTCATCAGAATGATCGATAGTAAAGGCAAACGTCGAGTAGAGCACCGAATGAATGTAATTGTTAAGTAATTACTAGCATACGTAATATATATATAGATATATATATACATGTATATATGTTATTTTATGCTTTTCTGTTATATAATTGTAAATGATTATGACAAAATTCGAAATAAAGATGAACAATATACTACTATTTAATGAAATACATAAATAATATAGTTTTCCAGTTTTGTTTAAGTTGTATTTAAGAAGTGTATGCTATGTTAAAGCACAACATGCAATATATCGCGCATTATTTTTAAGTTCAACCTTTTCTGACAATCAAAATTAATGTATTAAAAAGAAAAGAAATATGGAACATGTTAATGGAAATAATTTCAGTTTCGCAATAATACAATATAAACTATTCCTTAAGTAATAACACAGTTTAATTGTGTTTAGTTAGATCGATAGCATGCGCATATTTTATTTTATTTCTCGAATACTTAAAAACTATCGTTACGTTCCTGCTTGCTTAAAACTATTTAAAATGCCTTAATTAAACTAATAAATAATATTAACTACCGGTCCAAATATTTATAATTATTAATTACCATTTCATAAACATGCCTCATTCATTTCAATGCAGGAGTAATTAGTACTAACTTACTGACAGCTGATTACGTATGCACATCAAAACTTACATATATCTGAAAGATGTGCATTGCATAATATACCTATAATTTCGTGCACCCTCAATGTTAATGACTTGTGTATATTGCAGATACATTCCAGCTGTCTTGATACGTTTCGCTGGAATGTGCAATGCGCACGCTTGTCAATTGCAATCAATAACCACTTAGTGGTCCGCTTGACGCCCAGCCAATGACAAAGCAGCGCTGCACATTGCAGACAGCTTCATGTTCAACTGCACTTGTACAGTTGGGTCAACTTTTGTCTTTCTCACGCACACTACATTTTCCTTGTGGTTGTCGATTTTGAATTTTTGTTATTCACTGAATTAGTGAACGATTCAGACATTTCTTCTATTCGTTCATAGATGTTATAATTAATACTGAATAATAGCACTATAACATAAAATAATATTTCGTGAATTGTTAACTGCGCAAACAAAAATAGTTTTCCAAATGTTTTATCAACATACTTAATTAAAATATTTGTAAATGCAAAATGGTATTTGATGATATCGTATTAATGTATGTAATTAATGTAATTAATTGTAGCATAATTTACAATACACGCTGTATTCTAGCTTCATCTGAAATTGTTTTGTCAAAATTAATTCCAATTTTCTTTCGTCTGGTTAATAATTTACTTCATATTGTTCAACCAGTTCATCTTGGTCACGATAATTTACATTCACAATCGTGTATATATCCAATATAAACCCTTTAACTTTCTGATGGATTGTTATTCTAGCACAATAAGGCTCGCGCAAACCTCTTGTAAATTATATGTGCAAGGGTATCAAAAAGTAATTTACTGGTTTTGTCAATAGCATTTAGCCACAAGCATTGTCTGCTATTTTTTTTTACCTTCAAACAGGCGTTCCTGATACGTCATCCATCAGTTTGTGAAATTGATTAGGTAATTAATTGCGACTCGACATGTGTAATGTGCACGTGTGTCTTGTAAAGATGGAATTAAATCGACACAAGAACAAAAGTAGTAAAATGTGGATATGCTTTCAATCTATTGTGTGGCATACATTTATCTGAGCATAAAACCCAGGCAGTGTGCCAGTCTGCCATAACACATATAACAAACATACTACTGTACAGTGCAGTAGCATACTTTCTAAATATATTTTATGTATTACTTTTAATGTGATTCTCCCATTAAGACTTGAAACAAGGTACGTTAAATCAAACAATGTTTACATATCACTCGATGAATTGTTGTTACATAAAGCCTGGCTTTCATTTATATTTAAACACAATTTACTGAGTACTTTTCGGATTAAGTTTACGTTTAATTTCACTAATCATATTGTACGTGAATGGTTCATAAATTATGTATAATCATTATAAAACACAGTAATTCAAAATAAATGGGAACATGAAATATATATAATAGATTAGTAAGGTTAAGCCATCCACATTTCCTGAATGGAAGCTATATTAAATCATGTGTTAGCTTTCCGATAGTGCCTTCTTTATAACTTAAAACAATGAACTTTCGCAGATATCTAAATGCATAAATATGTTTAAATCGTTTATGTTTATGATAGTATTTGAGATGTATCTATGTCTGTTCTGCGTATTGTTGATATCCATCATACTGTGTATTATGATAATAACAGTTATAATAACCTTCTATTGCGTGAGTATTATTTATTCTTAATACAATACATTTTGCATTGACTATACTTAATGGTGCCACCTTTTTAACCTAACACTACGTGTCTTAAACATTTTTAATAATAAGATATATTTTAAATAATATGATTTTATTATATTAATTAAAATAGTGTTTTCTTAAACATAAAATGTGATAAGTAGTCTTATGTTAGTAAAGAGCCAACAGTAGTCAATGCAAAATGTCACAAACTTGAGAACTTCAATGTAGCGTACTTCAAAACAAAGCATCTGTAGCAATACTATAATTATGTAAAGGCCCTCCAATATCGAATGCGTAACTATAGATTACTTTCATCCTAAACCTGCCATATTTCATAGCAGCAGCAGTTTGTCATTCATCAATAATAGGCAAACATGTGGACAATTTTATCTAAGCATACTGTTCTTGTAGTATGATTGATGCCTACAAATATTGTCAAACATGCCAAACATTAATCGATTTCCGTCAATCAAATCTATTTATCTTATTTGGGTTGCGTTGTCCAATCAAACGGTTAGTGTGTTTTAATTCACGGAAATGGCAGTCAATTGTATTTACATCAATCTGAAAGAGATTTATTACACAATAGTTTCGAGATAGAGATCAAGTCGGATTCCATAAAACTATTAAAGTATAAACTACTTCTGTGTGTTTGCTTCCCGCTTCTCTTTGTACTAATGAATTATATTTATATGTAAAACAACCACAGACCATGTTTTCGTATTGGAATGGCATTTCGCATTCAGCGATAGTTGAGAAAGGCGAGTGAATCTTTTTTACCTTGTCCAAAGATATTTGCTTTAAATGTGTCTTATTTAATTACCATTTTGGAATAATCAATATCATGTAGTTTTTGTCTAAGATGAATAGTTGAAAAAACAATCACAACGTTAACTAATGACGCTCCCTCCATCTCTATCACTCTCTCTCTCTCTTTCTTTCTCTCTCTCTCTCTCTCTCTCTCTCCCTCTCTCTCTCTTTCACACACACACACACACACACACACACACACACACACACACACACACACACTAAAACAAGCGCAAGAAATAAACTACAAAATGTTGAACTGCATTCTCAACTTGTGGGGCTATTGGTTTTGATGTTGATGGTATAACACATATGTTATGCTTCGCCCTCCTACAATATACATTTCTATTATTCGGCTTCATACAGTAATACATCTAACTGGATGTCCAGAACTACGCTATGAAGGTCAAAGGGAACGTAATGCAACTAAACGTTCATCCGAGTGAGAACCATAGCAGTGTTCCATCACACCTTGAACTATATATTATTATTCAACATTTATTCTTGCATTCCACAAATCGGCTGTAACTTTCTCACACCGAGATACTTTCATATCAATATTTTATTGTCTTTATTTCAACTATGAGATGACACCATACATTTGTATTTGTTTTATATCTTTAAATGTATGTTATTTACAATTTCAAAGTATTTTTTCTTTCACATAAATTCTGCGTATTCGAATTTCGTAGGTACATGTTTTGTATAAATTCACATGTTAGATTAATTGATATTGTCAAATGAAGTTTCGAGTTAGACATGTAATTATTCACTGTTAATTGGCACGAGTTACACGTGTAATTGCTTAGATTAGCATCTCCGTATATCATCGCCTTGTCTGTCGGTCAACGTGACGTTATCTCGATGACGTAACGACCAATAACCAGTCATTAGCACCTTGTTGGCATTGACCCAAGGGAGTTAATTTATCCACTTTACCCGTGTCCAGATTAAGAGAAGATGCTCTGTGATTACTGTGCATATAAATAAATAAATTATCCCTAAATCGGGTGTTTTATTATAGTTTGGCATGAAATGCATTGACATTTATATAGCAACATTACATTTTGAACAAAATACACCTTACAATTAGAAAATACTTGTCGTAACATTCTAACTTACCTTATAGTTTGGCATGAAATGTATTGACACCCCTATTTCGTATATTATTTCGTTAAATACTTCATGGAATGAAAAACAAACAAAAAATAATTTTCGTATTTTATTTGCCCTACCCAAAAATGTAATATATTGCACCAGTAATACAAAATCTGTTTATATAACGAATACCAAATCTTTTGACAAAGTATTATTTTATGCAGAGGGACGACGTTCGAACGAAGGAACGGGTAAACGTTCTCGATTTGCACGTGCTGATGCTCTTCTTCCCATAACTGCACGTGCAAATTCAGTCTATTTTTCTGTGCCTTCTTTCGAACGTCACCCCTCTGCATAAAATAATACTTACTCAAAATAGTTGGTGATCGTTATATAAACAGATTGTTTATTACTGGTGCAATATTTGTTATGTTTTACTTTTGGTTAGGGCAAATGAAATAAGAAAATTGAATTTTTGTTTTGTTTTTCATTCCATGAAGTATTTACCGAGATAATCTACGAAATAGGGGTGTCAATGCATTTCATGCCAAACTATAAGGTATGTTAGAATGTTACGACAAGTAGTTGCTAATTGTAAGGTGTATTTTGTTCAAAATGTAGTGTTGCTATATAAATGTATACAAATATTCAAAGAAACAAGTGGATAAGTTGATCGTGAATATACATTTTAACAAGATTAAGTTTTGCAAGGTTGAAGACATTGAAAATGTTTTGCATAAAATACTCGTTGTCCGAGAACGTTTTAAAAGTGAAAATACATTTATTTGGAAATTCCTAGTAACGAGTAAGATTTTCTATGATAATTTGCATTCTTCCAAGAAATATTATTATAATTACTAGTATAACAAGACATATAATTAACCCGTTTCCATTATATTTTCTGGTTACCATGCTTGTTCAAAGGGGAAATAATCCATCTTGGAATTGCTCGTGTTCGGTAGACCTATAGCTAAACAGACACCAAGCAAAGTGATGATTTTCCCAACTGTTCCGAGAATCCTTTACGTGTTTAAAAGATGTGCTCGATTGTTGTTGTTTATAAACCTTGAATATCCAATGACTTTCAAATTAAAGGCGCACGGGACGAGGGTAAATATAAAAACAAGCGAACATCATAGCGGGACAACAAATTACCCAGTCGCTCTTTAAAGTTGGTAATTTCCTCTCTGTTTGTTTTCCCGTCTTTGTGCTTTCGTTTCAGAAGAGTAACCGCTTATGCCTCAGAAGGTTTCCTTGGCGAAGTCCAAGCTTGGGATTCTTTGTAGGCAGACTCCTTATGGCGATTCAATTACCCGTTCTTTCAACGAGCAGTATATTTCTGTTGCTGCCAATTTTGGGATGATTTTACTTATCAAATCGTCAATTTGAAAATTTGGCAAATGTGCTTTCTCCTTTCTTGTTTGGAGTTCATTTGTTCATTAGGTCTTTAGCTGTGTTATTAGCTGTCAATCTTGTTTAGAAGAGAAAGGAATAAGTGTCTATTGCAGTCGTTTATAAGTACCTCTGTGATGAGTTATGTTTCTGTCTGACGGGCTCCTATCAAACCTTTGGCAGGAAATGATCAAATATAGCAATTGAGAGTACATGTCTGCGATCATAACAAAGACGTGTGGCAATTTTACATCGTTCAGGATATACTAGTATATCAGGAAATATATTATTGAGCGCATTGCTACACGACTGCAGTACTATACAGTATAGATGCAACAACGGAAATTGTTCTATCAATGTTGATATTTGTAAGAATTTGCATCGATATATTTTCATTTTGTTAATTCTATCTTTGTCTATTTCAACTGTATCGTTCTCAATTTCCCTCTAAACATGGCTTCGTTTGTTGTTTGATTTACACGTAATGCCACACTACCGAATGCCACTTTACATTGCAACTAAATGTAACAAGAAAGAATAAATAATTATCTTTATTATTTATTTTTAAAAACATGTCAGAGGGCAACATTTTTTTCACATCATTCAATTACTAAAAAAACATACACCATACCAGTTGTTGTGTTTTTTGTTTAAACAAGGTTCCCTCAAGTATATGATTTATAACGATAGCGATTTCAGTTCTCTCGTTACTCGAACCGCTTGTTCCCCTAGAGCTGGGTTGACTGGGTATAAACCACTAGCCAGTACTTACAACATCGGCAAATAGCGTTAAACGAATTGAAATATATGTATTTAGAACAAAATACGAATCATATGTATGTGCTTGTTCGGCTTACAAGTTTCCGAGCATTCCAGAAGAATGAATAATTTGCAATAATCGATTTGCACTGAGTTTTCTTGTCCGACCATCCATCTTTCTTGCTTTTTTTGCAACTAGTTGCGAAGTCGACCAAGTAACATGTGGTATTGCGATCTATATTCAATTTGCTAAATACACCACTCTCTTAAACACAGGCCCTGGTAAATGAGCACTCGTCTTTTCCAGATGAGCCTCCAGTGTGTGTGTGCGATTTTTTAGGTCTGGTTCCCCTTCTCTCTCCCTCTCTGTCTGCATCCTCCATCCGGGTCATCGTGGCCATCACGTTGCTCCCTGTGCATGCGCATTACGTCATCCCACTAACGAGTTTATTTTGAAATGTATGGAATAAATCTTTACTTATTCATTTTAAGAATACCATATAACTAGGAATTGTCTTTTACCTCATAAAGTGTATTGCAGTATTTAACTTAATTTAAATATTAAAAATATTTAAATAAATATTAAAATTTATATTTTTCTGATGGTAGTTATTAAGAATAATTGATATGTTAACTCTCTATTTAATTCTACTCATAACAAAGCTTATTGTTGGTGCTTGGATCCTTGAAGGCGGTTCAAGCTCAACCTCGTACCAAGACCATTGTTTGTATTGAGATTTTCAGAGAGAAATAAATTACCATATTTACATTCTTGAAATAATTGAAGCGACTATGCATTATTGGTGCAGTAGTCAATTATACAACTAACGATGCCATCATCCAGTCTGCATTTTCATCTTCTTAAATTACCATCGCCACTCTATTGGACGTTTCCGATTCCATTACGTTAAACAACAACCGTGTTGTAAAAGGGTCTACGTATACATGTTCCTATCTGGCCCAATGTAAGCCTTCCTTTAAAAAAAGAAAACCGTGTAGTAGAAGCAGGATTATGTTTGATGTAAATGTTATAGATGTGCATTTTATGTTCAAAACGTATTCATGTAAACAGTGTATGCTTTTCATTCTTTTTCTCATTACTAGTATATCACATGATGTCTGTTCTCTGCTCAGAAGGGTCTAAACGTATACGTATGTATCTCCTATCTGGCCCAATGTAGTCCTTGCTTTGTACGTGCTTTACAAAGAGACGTTGAAGAGTTTTGACGTTGAGAATGACGGTAACGTCGACCAAGTATTTGCTACGGAAGTCGAGAAAATACATAATTCCTGTTGATTTTTTTCTCGTGTTGTATCTTGGTGCGTGTGGTGCATTGTGTCAGAATTCATCAGCTTATTTTCCAAATAGCGTAGTGCGTTTTCGCTTTAGAACAAGGTGATGTAACCCTACCGATTTTGCTAAGGTTTTTGGTACACGTATAATAGAGGAGTGATAACTGACTTATGTGAATGCAATGTTCTTTACATCTCTTTACCAGGTATTCCAAATATACTCAACAAAATACATTAAAGGGCTAGCAGAGTATTGTGTGGGGAAGCTTTCTACCAAATTTCAGAAGTCGGCTTTAAGAATCTGGTGCAATTCCTCAGACTAATGCTTCGGCAAGTTGAGTAGTATATAGTCTATTGCGTAATATTTTATAAACCAGGTGCTTTCTATTTTGCTTAACAAAGCACATCCGAAACAATTATTTCCCTAACGAGGTAAATTTATATAGTTAACGTCATGCACTTAAACCGATACTTTATGAGAATCCTTTGAATTTTGTAAAGTTAAATGGAAATTTAAAAAAAAGAAATTTTAACGTTCAGCGATTCACACAGATAAGTAGTTGAAAGCAGTCATGAAAGGACATTGTAAAACTGAATGCAAAAGAGTCTCTATTTCACTCTTTATGTAATTAAATTGGTCTGAAAACTATAGGATGTATCCAGACGTTCACTGCTCAGTGCATGTACGCGGTAGTGGGATTAGTTTCGATTTACACCAAATCCACTTCATTTGTTCCACTACGTGGTATAAATGACGTTGTGTTATTCTATGACGTTATATATGTCATTGTTATGCACGGTCAAACTTTATGGTAATGGATTATTATTGCAGTTGGTATGAACCCGGTGATACTGCAGTTTATTTTAGGCTACCTCACATGTTAGGATACTCCACGTGTTAGGATACCTCACATAGATGCACTCTCACAACATTGCCCATCAAAATGGGAGCCAAATGGTCGAAATAAAATCCGTACCCACGTGAAAATGGATTTGGCATCAAGTATAGGAGTTTCTTTGAAGTTATATTCGTATCATATTCACAGACGTAAACACGTGAACACATTTTGAAATGTGATCCGCCATGAGTTGCCTCCCATTTGGGAATAAGGAACTCTCCTGTGGCATGGCGTTGAAAAATATATTGGAGTGTATCGCAGCATTTTGCGAATTCTGTAGCACTTAGCGGTGGGAGTAAAGTGTTGAAAATGTTGGGAACGAGTCGTACCTCCGACGAAAGAAAGTGAGAGATGGACGATAGATATATCGTAAGCCGCACACGATGGTTGTAGACATGTTTCCGCGGAGTTTTGGCTATTCGCGACACAAATCCGCTCGTAAACGATTTAACAAGCCCCGAAACCAAACCGGCGCGGTAACTTTGTTATTACTTTTACTACTAGGAAATGGGTCTCGTTTAAGATATGCTTTAATGGTGATGAGCGTCGGATACTTCTGCGAGGTTTTGTTGGTTGGAATCGTTTCAAGTGAGGTTTATATAACGAACAGAAACAAGAAATTGTTTTCAAAATGTCCGACTACTATGACTTATGGCGTATTAAAATGAAAACGGTGGGCATAACCTTAACATTAATGTATTGTGCGCAGTTGTCTACATACCTTGAGCTGACAAGTAATTATATGGATAAGAAGCTAAGTTTGTAATTAGTCCTGCCTCCACTCACAACATGAATGTCATTTTCGGGGGCGGTGTGTGTTGGGGTGTGGGGGTGTTTTTGGGGGCAGAAATGTTTGTTATATCAAGTTGCAAGGTCAAAACTGGAATAGTAATCTGCTTAATTTAATATCTACTCGTGTGTGGTTCTAGTAAATTAGTTGTTGTTTTTAATATATATATTTTGTATTTATGATATTTTTTTACAGAACTGTTTGAGTGACTTACAATATATCCTACAGCATATATTTTCATAGATCCAATATATTCATGCAACGGAGACGATCAAACTAGTTATTTTTCAATATAATGACAGTGCTGTGTCACAAAATATTACGCGCCCTGTTTATATACGTGCATCTGTTTTACGAGATATTGATGAATTTGAACTGATTCATCTTGAAATTACATTTTTTGAGTACTCATCACAGTTGATGCACAGGAGGACCAGTGACATATTAATTGATGTAATAAAACATCATGTCCTCATCGATTTTATGATCGAAATTAGTCTTTGTTTCAACGCACACTCCTATACACAGTGGTCGGACCGTCGGTTTAGATTTACATGTCAACACACTTCCGTGATACAATTCCAATTATTAATTTCCATTGTCGTAGGCATGCCTATTGTATAATTGAATGAAAACAAATGGAAATTATATGCACATGTAGCATAGTATAAATGCATACTTTAATAAATGTCAAAATGCTTGCTTTCACACTGTATACGTTTTTAATAGCGATCTCCCCGCACTATCATCCAGCGTAGCTGCGAAAGCTTTCGACGTCGGAACATAGTATTCAACGAACGGCTCAAGAAAGGATTTGGTCTCGTTTTAGCCCCCCTTGCTCGTCAGGTTATCCCATCATCATCACCGCGGAAAATTACATCCTATGAGTCTTTGAAGTCGATATCACCGCATGCCATCAACCGACCGTTTTTATGCCGATCCGTGAATTACAGACACCCCAACTGATCGTCGCTCGTAGTCCCCGCGCTCCTGAAAGAGTAGCTCTGAAGTGAGCTTCTGTTAGGATTTTTCATTGCCGTTTTATTAGGTAATAGTTAAGAAATAAATCCACATTCACTAGATCCCAGTCCAGACAGAACTCATTCATCCCATTTCCACTTTTTAAGTGCTACCTCCACTTTTTTTAGGTTTTCTTTTAGTAGTGGTCAAAGTTCGCGTGTATAAGTATATGTTGTTTGATGGTCGTTAAAACTGTAAAGGTATCAAAAACGTCCGATTTTTTATTTTTTTTTCCTTTTCTTTTTGGTTGGGGGTATGGGGTGGAGGTCCGGGTGGTACTGTTTGTGAGATATGAATGGTTTTACGGTTTAATAATCAAATGTGCTGTATCAGTATACAAGTACTATATGGATCAGAATGTTACAATTTTGCCTATCATATGTTTGTTGACGTTATTTCATATTTGATACGTGTACATTCAGTAGAATGTTACTTTTCCCAATGAGCTGGTCTCGCTAAGTAATTCACCTAAAACAAACGTGATTCTAATTGCCGTTTATAACAATATATTATCATATTTATTTTATTCAGACATGCAATTGCAATCAAAAGGTCATATTAATGATGGCGAATAATCCCATTAACGTTATGTATGTAGGC
>JAUTBX010118625.1:0-10058 GCA_032361465.1 Lepetodrilus tevnianus | reverse complement strand
ACAAACACTTTGGACTGTTCAAACAGTGTTGTAAACTTAAAGACATTCACTGTGAATCCTGACAATGTGATTAGTTATGTATGAATTTACGGGAAATTCATAAAAGGAAACTTTCAAATGTTATCATTTGTCTCATGACAGTGATGTGAACAAAACAAACAAATACTGGAGTACACATAACCATGGCAACAAGGAAACTTTGAAGCTCCAAATATAATATATGTGGCAGGGTACAAAAACTGCAAAATATATATTATATATTTCTCTTGCAAAGTTGAATATACAAAAGAAAAATAAATATGATAGTTGTACATACTCATAAATAATAAAAATGTGTACATGTGTCTGTTCCATATTGTTGAGTATTGAAACAGGGAACTGTGTTTAGTGAATTGCATGTGATCTTCTAATATATTGTTTGTATGACAAATTATAATTCTTCATAAAAACATACACCAATAGTTTCCATCTCCACAAAGTCGGACTGATACGACCCAGCCAGTAATCCTCATGAACATGCTAACTAACTTTTAGTATTAACATTTATTACATACAGAGTTGACGGAAGGAACATTATTAATTACTATGAAATTGTAATTTAAGAACATCTATATTATTCATCAGAGCCCTGTTGTATGAAAGTGCCATTAACTAATGACGTTATTAGCCTTAATCCTGTATTGACTTTTAATGCTAATGTAATGCTGCATTAGTTGATGGAGGTTTAATGACACGTTAATGGAGCATTAGCATTTCATACAGCCGGGCCCAGAACTTTCATGAGTACTTTAACTAAAGTAACCTACAACCACCATGCGATTCCACATTTAATCTGAATGATATGTTCTCAGGATGGAATATTTTTTGAGATTCTGAAAATTGTATTTCACAGGGTTTACGATGAAAAGACAAGTGTGGACTTATTATAGTTCGACTTGAAATGAGTATTACATCATAACTAGTTATAGCTTTGAGACACTGGACCAGAAATCTTTCATGTTCACTTGATAAAGTTTTGGTCTATCCCATGATATTATTACAGAACACCAGATAATCAAAATAAAATATGTTGAAATAGTCACCTGAAATATAATAGCAAATCTCAAATATGGTACACATTCTCCTTTCAATTTAATAATTTATACATTCAAGCAAAACAAAATAATGCAATATTGTCACAACCAGCTCAGAACACTCAAACATTGCAAAAATATATGTCCTTTGTCTTCATCCTTTAACTATGTGGCATACATGCACACTTATAGTTGAGCTACATACTAATGTGAACTGATGCCAGTATGTTTGAATAATGAACACGTTATTCAGGCATACAGTGGTACAGTGAGGCCACCTACAGTATTCCTTTGCCCAATAAAATACAGACATGTCCATGCACAACTGTTACAGGATGAAGACAAATCTAAAATATTATGTTTATATGAATGTATTTTATATTCAACATAGTATGATAGTTTATTTTGTAATAAATAATATACAGTGAATCCAGCAATCTGATTGGTTCACTTGACCCCAAAACATTGTGTTCATACTACAATGAACGAAATCTTCTTATGTGGCATTGTTACATCAATATATATGAATATCTATGCAAAAAAAATGTTGACAATATTAATGCACTGCTTCTAAAATGTAGACTAAAATCATTGATGCATTATGTCACAACTATTAAATCAAATAATTCCCCACCAATTTGTTATGTCATTTATTTATAAACTAGGATGTAGGAGACAAATATACCAATTATATGGAGTAGAACTATTCATGATATAATGAGTATATAAGTGTACCAATTTTTTTACAGCTGAAGTAAGCAAGTATACCAATCATGTGTGATGAAGTATACAAGTATACGTTCAGCGGCAAATGGTACAAAACAAAACATCAGAAATGGCAACTCAGGGTACAACAGAACAAAACCAACCAAACAAACAAACAAATCAGTACAAAGACCATTGTGATATATTTGTACCAACAGTACTTTCTTATATGCTGTGTGGAGAATTTAACCACCCAGCAAGTTCAATTTAGTATGTATTGATAACATACCCGTATGATATCAATTAATAATTATCAGAAGAACCTTTAGAGAACTAAACATGTATTGCCTTTTGAAAAACCTTTGCTTTCAATCCATGCACACTTTGAATGCATTTACCGGTACTATTTTATTATCTTAAATTTATGTTGAAATAATAATATATTAAATCAACTTAAATCATTTCAACTTTAAACAGTATATATGCACTTTGTTTGAGTTAATAATTTGATATCAGATGACCTACTTCTTTCATAATAAAAATAAGAGGTACTTTCATCAATAATTATAATTGCTATTTATTTCTAACTTGCCTAAATCTTGTTGGTTTTTCACAAGATGGTATGTTTTTTAAATGGTATTTTTGGATGGCAATGCATACATGGAAAGAAATGTATGTAGTAGATAAATTGCATCTATTATCATGTATCAACAACAATATGTTAGTGTAAAAATATCAAACTGAAAGAACATCCAAAGTAACTAAATAAAAGTTATATTTCACAATACAACAGACAGACCTAGTGAGTGAGTTGATTCAGTGAAGGCGTGGGATTCCACCATGACTGAAAGTGTCGTTTCACCAAAGGAACCAGCCCTTGGTCTAACAAACTCTCCATTCCAAAGAAACTGCAATAACTTTATGATGACATAATTGTATGAATAAACATCACAAATGTTTAACAAAACAAGTAATTAAAAATATCTTCATATACAGAAAACCCAATTCAAAATAAGACTAATCTATAGAAATGGCTCAAAATTTATATAATGTAGACTTTATCCTTCATTGTATAATTAATACCATAAACCTATTGCTGTTTGCTATGGAAAAAGTAAATTGGCATCAGTATTGTCATCCGAGAAACACAAAGGTATGGTACTACAGAAGATCGATGTTCAAACTTTACATACAATCTACACTAGATGTTGTCATATGCGTCTATCCCAATAAAGCTATTGATCAAAATGCTTTGCAACGTAACAAATGTTTTGGGAAGCTGTGTCTCTTTTCATTGAATACAAAATCAATGAGTTTGGAGTGGGATAAATTGGGCCCACCAAGAAAATGTACTTTATGTCACAAACCAGGCCAGCTACATTTATAAAGCTTCTGACAATGAAGATTTCTGGTGCCCAATTCACAAAGATATCGTACATAATCTTATCATAAGAATTTTTTTTTCCTTGAGCCAAATATTATACAATCTTGGGAAATTGATGGACGCATGAATCATGTTATGCTCACACTATGATATTCTTTGTTGAAATATCTTGGTGGAAGTGCAATAATAAAATCTGCAATCACTCTAATGGATTTGCAATGGATTGTAGAGATATAGTAATATTATGGATGGTGCCCTTCAACTTCCAAATGTCAACTTAGTAGACCCAGATAAATCAATGAAGATTATCTGTTAACGGGGAAAAATTTAAAATGTTTTACAGACTTAATGCGCAAACTGTTAAGATAATGAGTTTCTTTGACATACCACTTCCATAGTAACATACCTTCAATAGCATAGAATTTGTGTGGGAGCACTTGAACAAGTTTGTCAACCTTATTTACAGTTAAATCACACAGCAGCTTATATATGAAGACGACGTGATTACAATAATGATGTGTTCAATGCTGGGAATACAGCGAATAGTGTCAAAATGATAGAGTAATCTGCCACGCAAGAACAGCATGCATCCGCAAATACATTCTGTCTAGGAGAATACTGTTAATATTCAAAACCACCCATCACGGCATCCATGGCATAGGCAGTTCAGGGTTGTACTCGATCGTGTCATAATGATTACATTTTTATCTGGTATTCTTTACACATGGATGAGATTTAACCCTCTCCCTGCTGAAGGCGACTTAAGTTGCCCGATGACATGCAGAAATAAAACACTTTGATTTCATTCAGCAGGGAGAAGGTTAAGACTGCTATATTCAATGGTGTACATTGTCAGTCAACCCGACATACAAATTGTGCGTATTGGTTTTTTGAATGGTAGTGGTTGTCATGATAATGTGGTATCGTCAAACATCATCCCATGCATATCTCCATATATACAATCTTGTTCCTTTTCCAGTCATCTTCCTCAATTACTTTGGGAATTCATGGAAATGTTGTGTCATTCTATACAGCACTGTGCTGTTTTTATGTGTAAGGGCTGTCATTCTTGGTATTGTGTATCGCTGACAGCGGCACGTTGCTATTGTGTTATCCATACAATTATTCGTCTTCTATTTGGCCATTGTTCTGCTTTAACCCTCTCCATGCTGGATTAGAGGAACAGCTATTTAGGGCATTTCTGGTTGCCTCCAGCATGGAGAGGGTTAAATGATATTCATCAGAACTGAGAATTCTGTGATTTACTAAAATGCTATAATCTTACTGACTACATGCACCAGAAACTGGCAACTTATGAAAAGAACTAATTTTTTTTTTTAGATTTTCCACTAATAAATTAATATTGATTGAAGAAACATTTTGTAATCAAGTTTTAGCAGTTAACTTTCATGTATTTTTCAATAGCTTGATGTTAAACATTTCTATGATAGATTTATTTGAGATAACTACGCATGTAGCAAACATGTGTCCTTGCCGTTAATGTCTTCTCTTTCATTTTTGTTATCTTTAATCAATATCATTTGCTGAAATTTTACAAGCATACCGTAAATCATTAACATTTAGATGAAAAACCTACTATTGAATCCAGATGAATGTCTCTGCCACTCGTGGACTGCAGGCTGTATGAGAGTACACATCTACACGAAGAAGCTTGCACTCTCTCTAGTGCGTGCAAACAGTGCTGACCTCTGACCGTTAAGTAATATTCTAAGTATCGGTGTTTTCAAGTTATTGAATTGGAATTGAATGCCCGTTTCTTGGCTTGACTCGGAGGTAGACTCACTTAGATTGACATTGATTATGACTAGACCATGTTGACATCATTGGAATAATCTGGGGAAACTGTATAACTGGTAAATTCAATTCAAGATACACTCCAAGGAAATGACATTACCTGCACAAAGAACAGCTTCAATTCATGAACAAAATATCAAATAATATTACTCCAAACCTGTCAAAGAACAATTTTCATAATATGCGCTCTTTCATATGTAGCCGTTTAGGCTCGGACAAAACAATTATTTTTCCATGAATGGAATCAAACAAGTGAATTTCTTCATTGTCCATGACAATTCCTGGTAAGGACTGAACACCATGGGTTAGAGCAACCCGTAGGAATTGTGTCCTTGTCTGTATCATCAAATGAACACTCCTTAAGGCAAATGTCAAGTATCCAGAAAGACAGGTACGAATTAACTGAGATGCTTTATCAGCATATCTAACATGTGATTAATGCCCTCACCACTTGGAACAGTTAATCCATGTATTGTTGGTCTAGTCCTGCAGTCTGCCCAATGAAGACACTCAACTTGGCATTTTGCATAGGAAGTACAACCTGGCACTGTTGTCTGCAGTCTGTCCTGGCACTGTTGTCTGCTGTCTGTTTGTATACCACTTGGCACCATCGTCTATTGTCTGTGCTTGCATACAACTTGGCACCATTGCAGAAGACCTTGATTTGGTATTCAGATTCCTTGAAAACGTCTTGTAAAGCCATAAAACATATCTGCAGTAAAATGCTGCAGTACAGCAGCACAAACATCCCCCACTTTCATTTGTGAAAGGACCTGCACTAGACAATGAGCTGAGGTGCACCCCTCAGACCTGCACTAGACAATGAGCTGAGGTGCGCCCCTCAGACATAAGACTTGATATCGGTACCGCTGTCGTGTCTCGGTTCCAGATCTCTGCCTGGCTGTGAAGTAACTCCGGTAGGAGGAACTCTGAAACATCAGCGATTCTTTCCTCTACAGCAATGAGCATCGCCTGCTTCTCAAGTCATGAGGACTTTCTCATCGCTGCCTGTGATCAGCTCTGAACACATCTGCTGCTGTTAAAACAATCGAAAGCCGTGACTTTCTCAAGGCTGTCCATGATCAGCACTGGACCTCTTTGGAGTGATCGGAGTCCCCCAGACCCTTCTCCTCTCTGGCCGTGATGGACACAGGACTTGCACTCTGCCGGTCGTACTCCTGCTGCTGGTACTGACAGTGCCTGCACTGTATCACCCGCTCCATCGTGGACACCCGCTCCATCGTGGACACCCGCTCCATCGTGGACACCGCTGGTCTGTCCACCAGACGACCCGGGTCTGTCCTAAGGCGGTCGTCCACGGCCATTGCGGAGTCTATAGGAAGTCGATGAGCTATTGGGACATGATGACCAGCTGGAAGACGATTGTCTATTGCCTGATGATGGTCCATGGATAAACGTCCATCAAAATGATCACTGTTTTCCATATTTGCTGAATTAGGACGCGAAGGCTGACGATGTTGAGTCATTAGATATGCTATTTGTTCTCGGTTATATTTCTTGTATTGATCACAATACACAAACCTGGCTAAAATGTTTAACTTCCTGTCAAACAGGATGTATACGGCTGGTTCCAGCAGGCTCTGCGTCCAGGCAATGAAGCTGAATGTTTGGTAAACTTTGGGACTAACGTGGAATCCAAAATCAATTAGAATCAATATAAACAGAGGGTACCAACACACCACATACAGTATCGAAGTCAATACAAATATTTTGGCTCGGTGTGTGGATTCTGCAACAAGTTCTCTAATACTACTGGCAGTCTGCTTTGCTTCGTCCATGATGGTGATGGAAGTTCTCACCAACATCGACACTCGGTTTGGCTGATTTAGTTGGATCTCTTTATAAAACTTCCGTAGGAAGTGGATGGCGCCCATCAGAGCGAGCGAGAGGATGACGATCCACATCACGTGGGCGATGTAACCTGATGCCGATCCCAGTTGAAACGAACAGCTTCCTATCTGCGGATTGAACTCGAAGTATCCGCCGATCAGCGTGGGTCCCAGATGTAGAGTAGTGCTGGCAATGTATACTGTCAGGATTCCAAATAATATACAATACATCGTCCCTTGTGACGTCCCGCCGATGTTCGTCTCGCCGAACGTGTACGCCTCTGTACAGATCATTGCCACCAGGTTGAACGCGGATGCCGTGATGATGACAATATAGGCGGCTGCTTGTGTTCTACATGTGCTAGGCTCCTTCCCAGCCAGTAAATTCATTCCAAAAATTATGCAAAACAAACACTTCACAAAGTTCAAACAGCAACAATGTATTAGGAATGCACTGGTTAATTTCCGCAAAGTCCTCCGTGTTAGGATACAGACCACAACGACAATGTTGAGTAACATGCCGACTGAGCCGGCAAAGTACAGATAGTAGGCTTCATGGTGCTCGTCCTCTGCGCCTTCGGCGGCCATATTGGATTCCATGGTAAGGTTGCGCGAGGAGACGGTCGTCGTGGGGACAGCATACTCCCCACTGTTAGGAAGATCCTTGATACTGGGTGGGGGTTGAAGTGACAGGTTCGCTATCATTGTAGCAGTGTGTCACACAGCTCGACATCTGTTCTGTCATCCTGACTCCCGACAGCTGAAAACATGAAAAGTGTATTATTATCATGGCATGGAAGAAATTATAATTTTTTTAGTCTTACTACAATTGTATTGTTAGTTTTGAGGTCTTACTTTTCTAATGTTTAACATCAACTTGATACGACATATTTTAATGCCCATGCCATGTTTTACCCTATTTGGAACATGGAAATGATCTTCGGTATAGTTAATCTTGTGGTATGAATATGTTCTATTATTAACCTCTCCCAGCTGGATTAGGTACAGGCACTGCTCTGTGGGGATCCTCTAGTTGCTTTCAGCATGGAGAGGGTTAACAATAATTTGGCTGTTTGAGTTACTATTTCTGGAAATTTATTGAACATACATTTTGACAATAGTTTTGTGCAATATTTTAGAAAATAATATTACAATCGTCTCCCATCTGCCATGACATATCTGTATAATCAGCTGTGAAACTTATAAATACTGCCGAGGGGCACTGCAATGAGTTGCGCAGCACAGTAGCGCTGCAGTTGAGTGAAGACTGCCGGCTAGGACCTAAACCGCAACACAGGGTCGGGGAGGAAAGTTGTCATGGTTATCCACCATCCACCATATGACCTTTACAAAAGTTTTCAGAGAGCTTCAGACCTGTCAAGCAATGTCCTAGCAGGTTGAAAGTGGAAGATGAGTTTTCTTGTCTCTGCTTATTGATTGAGATTGAGATTGTCTATTGAAAGTCTGTCTGTGGCAACATTCAGGCTCTGACATTGCAAGCATGTCGGAAACATTCCAGTGTGTGAAAAACTCATACTGAGTCAACAAGTTAGAAAGAGATTATTTCTGAAAATTGTCAGGAATAGCTTATGCAAGTTGTAAGTGGTTGTTGGGATGCCGTCTAGACAGGAAGTGCTTCCAAATATGTTGGTTTACTAAAAGTGTTCTTTTTCAATTGAGTCACTTTGATTGATAATAAATGTATTAAATTACAGAAATCAATGAATTAATTCAGACACATTTATGACATTGAAATTTAATCCATATTTTATCAAGCTTTTGTCAAGCTTTGAATACAGGTGACTTTTTTTCTGACCTTTTCATACTATCACTTGATATTAAAATGACATACATTCAGTGACAGGGCCTTTGAAAGGGAGGTACAGCACTACTATGCAGCCTTGCACTAACAAACTCCATACAACTGTCTAAGCAAAATAATATTTTACAGTTTGCTTATTTATCGGGTAATAAATACAAGAATAAAAGTTATATATTTGGGTCTTGATGTTAGATAAATCTATAAGAATATCAAGAAAGCTTTTGCTGGATACACTATAGAAAATATGCATAGTAATTTATGTCGGGATGCATGTTTGACGTTTGCTCGACTACACTGAATTACAGATGGCTAGTGGGAAAGTTGACCTTGCTCGGGGTCGAGTATGGTAATCTCATCAACGTCTACTATACATGTATGTTAACGAACTATGTTAAGGAGCTTGCAAGTAATGCTTACAACTAACCAGTTTACTGACCACATGAAGTAATCTATAAATACATTAATTATTACTTGAGGTTTAAATTGTGTCAAGTAATCATTCTAAAGATAATGAAGATATTATACAGCGGTTAATATTAACTGAAATGAGCTCTAGCCACACAGGACTAGTGGGGTAACAAATCTACTAGTCCTCACAAACTTTCACTAGTCCTGTCAGTAAATAATAATTAAAAAAAACACAGAGCTAACATATATAAAGTATGAATGTGTTTAATAAGGGACTTTGGAATAGAGATAAATAGATAAATAGAGATAATTAGATAAATAAATTATATAAACAAGGTGGGTGCTTTGAAATTTTATCTAGCCATGCAGGACTACCAGATCTAGGAATCTACTAGTCCAAGCCCGAAAGCACTAGCCATTGGCTATAGGACTAGCATTAGTATTAACCCCTGTTATATATAGCGAATCGTTATCATAGATACAGAAGATGAAGAATCGGGATGCAATGATTTATACCATAATATATATGCTCTTTTTAAAAAGTGTTGGCAAACATTGGAGAGCGAGGTTATTCCTGTGTCACTGTTTGTACATTAAAGGCATAATATCACATATATTTATGGTTGTTTTGGACTAGTTCTTACCTACAACTGCAAAATACATTCCAGGGCTCGACAGTAAGGATTGTCCGCCTGCCCGGGACAGGTATTATTCACAGGCAGACAGGTGAAATAACCCAGATTAACAAGCCCTTTTCACAGTAGTTACATGTCCGACAGGACACAGAGACAAGTGCCTCAAAAAGTTAATGTAGAGCCCTGCATTCACTTGACATAAATATAATCATGTTTGCACTTCTAAAGACCTTTCCACGGCTGTTTGGTAAACAAATAAACCAATGTAACCCCCTGTAGTCTACTGATAGACAACCTGAATATGGTCGTATTGCTATTTGCTTCAGTATGTCAATGCAAGGGGACATAACTCAGTGGTACGACTTA
>JAUTBX010118603.1:0-11416 GCA_032361465.1 Lepetodrilus tevnianus | reverse complement strand
CAACGCTTTCTATTGTGGCAGGAGCCCAGTTACAACTATTGTAGCGCTACAAGAGCGTCGTGCAACGGGGGCCTGGCCTGCATCTCGAGGATGGTAAACACCAGGATGGCCAATGAGCTCTTCATTGCTTGTTATGAGAATCTGATTTCTAAAGCAGCTACGCTTTGGAACAACCATGCACTCAGCAGTACATTGCTATTAATGATATCGTTTCGTATTGGAACTTAAATTTCAATAAGTAAACGAGGGTATTTCAGTTGATAACCAAATGAATATATTGAAGTCGCGAAAGCAAGGCTAGAGTGACTTCACGAACATTCGCACGAAGCACGAAATCTTGTCTAGCAACAACTAGACATGCGCAATGACACTTCCGGGCTAAACTAGCGTAACCGCCCGAAGTAGGCCAACGTAAATTTATAGTAAGTAAATTTAGGTAAATCTAATAAATATAATGACAATCTGCACCGAGTGTGTGTTTATATCATTGTTATCCCACAAGTTGGTAAAAGAAAGCAACATACAGTTGGATAGCATGGTTGTTCTTGTGATGCTATCTCATCTGCGAACCAGATATGTTTGGGTGATAAATGGATTTACTATCTATAATAAAATAAATAAAATAATAGTTAACGTAAATCATCTTACAATGATAAATTACTTCTTAAAGGAACCACAACAAGACCAGTGCCTGTTTATAAAGCCATGCGCAACTTCTTAATTCATAACTATATAATGTTTACTATGATTACAATAACAAAACATGCCCAACCCAGTTACAAGGCGCACGACGTGTGCAGCTTATGCTAACCAAATATTACTTTATCAGACAGCAATGATAGTTTATCGAACGAATTACGTAATAAATCATCATATTTATATAACACGTGTTGTAGAAAACACATGGTAAGGAACCTGAATCACTTAGCTATACTTCATTTGGCATTAACAGCGTCAAAACATTGATAGTTTTTCGACAGACCCCTCCTTGGTGTTGATATGTTAGCTCAAATTCTCCTGATCTCAGCACTTTAGGCCACCCTCTCTTGCACGTACCGAAGGGAGAGAGAGTCAAAAAACATATCCCAGATATCTTTCCCGGTGTTGATGGAACTTGATCCCTGTTCTGAAACAAGCTTTTTTTCTTGGTTCCCCGGCGAGGAACCTCGCTTGAATGGAGCATTTAGTTCCTAATCGTGCACGTGTGTGCAAACCTGTGTTTAATTTGCTGGCGTATGTATTGTGAAAAATAATCGTATTAGGTTGCGGGGAAGCGAAACACCACTCCTTCCACTTTCATTAGATTTGTGGTGGTGGTGGTGGTAGTAGTAGTAGTAGTAGTATGCGGAGAATGAGTGGAGGAAGAGGAGAGGAGGAGGAGGAAGAGGAGGAGGAGGGGGAAGAAGAAGAAGAAGAAGAAGAAGAAGAAGAAGAAGAAGAAGAAGAAGAAAAAGAAGAGAAATAGCAGCATATTTTGCAGCAAAGGTCATGACATGACATAGTTTAGTATGTTTTAATGGCTCTGCCGGTACATGACATATCCAGTGACCTCCAATTTTAGCAGGGGAAGTTAAAATAAGTATGTGCCAATCGAACAACAAGATGTACATCACGGATGAAACCATTTTAAAGATGGTTTAGCTACACGCGTTTAAAACAGTAGGCTAATTAATACGTGTCCTTGTCAATGACGTTTCATCGCAATATATATTTCGATGTTTAATGAGTTTTGACATTAAAACAATTTTTCAATAACATGTCAAAAATCATTAAAACATCGAAATAATTGCTATGCAACGTCTTTGACAAAGACTAACATATGCACATGACCAGGTTACCCATCATAGTAAGCATATCGATAAAACTTTAATTTATACACATACCTATAGGCAAAGCTGAACAGCAATATTGTTAAAATCAGATCTCAGCCAAGCTGGAGCGTTAGTTTGGGATCCTATTTTAATTAGACTCACCTGTAGCATACGAGAAGAAACTCGACTGCTATATGTTATATGCATTACATTCTCAGAAGTGTTAACTCGTGTTTTAACCGGTCTGCGTTCATAAAGTTTATTTCACTAGTTGGCAAATAAACCCGGAAGTCTCCTACGCAAGGAAACCTACATTGGAGTTCATCAGCCGCAAGCAGGTTGGGCGTGTTTTCGCAGCCGGTGTTGCTATCCCGCGAAATGGGAACATCAGTCTGACCGGGATGAATTATGATACACAGTCTGCACTAGTCGACTAATGATAATAAACACCCCGGGACTTGTTGGTAATATTTAACATATACACGCAGTTCCGGACCTTGAATGTCTTAATTACTATATGTCTGGAAATGATCGTCCCGACGGTAAGAGAACCGAAGGTGCGACGTTACTGCGCGTATTCGTTTCAAACAGTCGACCAACCCTATGGTGATGAAATTAGTCAATGATCAACCACTCATGATGATACGAGTACCCTCACTGGCTAATTTCATCACGCGACCTTCACCCTATGGTAGGTCTAGTGTTGAATCGAATACGCTCCTAGATACATTGTGTCCATCTCTCTCTGAACTATGTCTCTCTCCCTCCCTTCCTCCCATCTCTCCCCCTCTCTCTCTCTCTTTATCTTTCTCTCTCTCGATCTGGACACATAATCTCTCTCACTGTCACTCTCTTTGCCTCCCCATCTCTCTCCCCTCGCTCTAGACTCAACATGAGTGGACCGTTCAATCCTCTAAACAAAGTATCTTCTGAAGGATGTCCTGATTGGCCACATTGTCAGC
Organism: Lepetodrilus tevnianus; assembly: GCA_032361465.1. Classification (NCBI taxonomy): domain Eukaryota; kingdom Metazoa; phylum Mollusca; class Gastropoda; order Lepetellida; family Lepetodrilidae; genus Lepetodrilus; species Lepetodrilus tevnianus. Next base: position 8,643 of record JAUTBX010118603.1, on the reverse strand, counting down.
TGATACTACAACTTCAAAACCTGCGTCTTTGTAACCAGGTGTAAGTAAATAAGCTCTATTTGGTCATCTAACCTGATGTCAAACGTACTTCCATGTTGACCAATGGTACTTTTGCTTGACCCATTTGTAAATGTGGCTATAGGGACAGTAAGTCTCGTCGGGGTTTGACCCGTTTATGTCACCGGATATTGAATGAATCTCGGGCTATCTCGTGTCAACTTACGGTCCCTATACGAGCAAAATTTGATGACATATTTCGAACGCTTACTGTTCTCCATCCACAATATTGCATGCATTATTTCATCTTGATATTTGTTTTTCAGTTTGTAATTATTCAACAAAAAAAGGCTAAAAACGACCACATGCATATTGCACATGACTTTGAATAATTATAATAACATATTATACTATATATCTATATAGTATACATACGTCCTGTGCATATTGTAACCTACGATAGATAAGTCTACTATCTATTCAAATTGGTAATTGCATATAACAGAAATAACAAAGCAAGTTCTGTCAACTGAAGGTTTTAACATGCAGTTTCAGATCTGTTGTGAAAACTATCCTCTTCTAAAAAGCCATCCTCGAAATAAAGACTATTATGACAACACCTACCATCCGTGATGCACGGAGATGATAAGTGTAGTCAAAATGGCCTGTGTTTCGAGGATGACCTTAACTGAAGATCAGCGTAATAAACATGATAACAACTGATTTTAAAGTCTAGGTTAGTTTGTCAAGCTGAAATAGGAACAGCATAGGACCGATATATAATAATTATGCTCTTAAAGATGCACTCTTCCGTATCTAAATAATTACGTCTAGACTTCCTGGCATCTAATCTGCACGCGCTGCACATGGTGCACGTGCTAGATCTGTGGTAGGCATGTTAGGCCGCGATGACAATACTTGTAAAACATCCAATCCGTCACTCTTCAATAAAAGTGACGTCATCTTGCCCTAGTTACGTACGGATACGCTCGCGCATATACTTCAACTTCACGTCTATTAGTCCAGAATCTAGACGTCTATGGCACCATATGCATTCAGCTCACGTGAGCGCCTAGAGAAGCCAATGGAGACTATGTAACTTTGTCTAACCGTCTATCTTACTCACTTGAACATACAATAATTGGGATCGTCATTTTAAATAGTGGTTTCAGATGTATTGACTCGCTGAGAAACGGTAGACTATTCCAATAGTGCAGGTGCATAGCCATCCTCGCAACAAGGGGTACCTTTAATTACGTTCACACTTCACGGTGGCATGCAGCGAGTCCTGAGCGTAATAAACTATCCTTTGTGTGAGAGGATGGTGCAAAGTAGGCTACCGTTCCTAAGAAACATAGCTTTAGGGTTTCTAAGATTGCCGTTTCTTTGCTATGGTTAAACATGCATGGTCCAGCAGGTGAACATGTAATTATTAAGTATGGAGAGCAGCTTCTATCAAATGTACATCCCACAAAACAACGTCAAATAACGTAATAAACTAAATAGCTTGCGTAGATGCGAAGAATAGTATAAATAGAACAGCATAAACCATAACATATTTATCAGCAAAGACATCATTTTCATCCAGGGACTGACAGTTTGGCTCGGAATGATGACTATGGGTGAGGTACGTGCTATTTGATTGACAAGATACACATGTACCCGTCACCGGCAAGGTCATCAACTGCAAATAACCCAGCCAACGGCATGACCCCTGACCTTTTACTTATTGCGTAACAGACTGGTTGTGTCTAATAGATCACGTGATCAATCGCGGTCCAAAGACCAAAAGCGCGTCTATATCAATATATACATTCTCTTAACCAAAGGAGGTAACTGAAAACGAAATATTATTTATATTTACAATAGACAAGAGCGGATATGGAGCTAAGAAGTTGTGTCATTCAATAGCTTGGAAGTTTAAAGATTGTTCTTTGTCATAATGCATATAATATTCCTACAGTTTATGACAGCACATAACCGGAAATGTAGCTTTATGTGGTTCGAAATTTTAATGTTAGAACGTAAACGCCATTATACGATTAATTTTGTTTGTAGTAGGTGAGACTTGTTGTACACATTTCTAGTTGTTGTCTGCATAGAGATACATGCAGTAATCACATTCCTAGTAATCGTTTGTAGGCCTAAATGTACGTTTAAGTATGTATATATTTCAGGTTGTAGTTACAGTGTGCACTACTAGATATAGCTTATAATCTACATACGATATTCAGTATTCAGTTCTATGTATTTTGCAGAGATAACGTTCTGGATCGTGTTCCAGAGGGTATTCGATTCAAGACTCGACCTACCCTAGGGTGACGGTCACATGATAAAATTAGTCAATGAGGGTACTCGTATCATCATGAGTGTTTGGTCATTGGCTAATTTTATCACTCGAGGGTTGATCGAGTGTTTGTATCGAATACGCTCACAGAGAATTAAGGTATCGCTATGACAGTCGTAACTTGCCAGACATGCGTAGCAGTTACGACTCTCCGTATAGAATTCCTGTCGTAGAATAGTGTTAGTATAATAATATATATTAAAGTGACTCCAACACTAAATTAATATTGTATAAATCTAAAGAACTGATGTTACCACACCACGTGCAATTATTGATTTCCTTCCAAGTTATCGATCTGTTATCGATAAATTGGCTCATTTTCCAGAAAGTCAGTTTATTTATGTATTTACATAGACTGCTAGGTTAGCATGAGCGTGTAAAATGCTGAGTCATTTCTGTCAATAAACATATGACAACTTCAGCGCAAGCAATTACAACGTCGGTGATTTGAATACCGCGCGAGGCTGTCAACCGTCTGCTCGAGGACCAATTATAGCGGACTCTTCTACCCACGTGACTAATATATTAAGGGGAATCCAAAGTCGGCTTGTGGAATATTGTGCCAAAATTCTTCCAATGTGTCTACAAGTTCTTAAAGAGTTCCTGGAACCTGTAGAGTCATTTGGAAACTAGTCGTTAAAATAATACAAAGCCTACATTAATATGTCAATACAAACAAGTGACCATCAATTGGTAAATAGTATAAGCTAATTATCATGGTGTGTATTATATTATTTTATGTTTGGAATAGTATCATGACTACACATACATCTTAAATGAGCATAACCAATTTGTATGAACATATTGACAATGTGTTTAACGCTAAACTGGAGATATATTTTGGAAGCGCTGCTCCTGAGACTGCTGAGTGGCAACATATGGCACTTCTCTTTTGAACTGGGTTCGTTCCGGTCCACGGGATGTATTATTGCTTCGCACAAACGGAATCGAGTTTCAGGAATGAAAGCAGAACGAGAGACGCCTCGTCCCTTATCTCATAGGCAGCGGAATCTCACAGCTAGATAACATGGGTATTCTTTACTGGATCTTTGGCATTCTTGTTTACCAATAAAATACACGGTACATAAGTAAAGTTGACGATTACTATAAGATTGTGGACAGTGAGACATGTACACTGCTAGGTAGGTATGTAAACATAGGAAATTATCAAGCTCATATATCTACGAATGCCAAAGGGGTATAGGAGAGAAAAACTACTATCGTTCGTTTTTCTTTCCGACGTTGTCGAATGGTTAAAGCTAGATATAATTTACACGACGGCAGATGTGTTTTTACTTTGAGGTGAATGCTTTAAGACGTGGTCGAAGGCGCGAGTTTTTACGATTCTCCTCAGAGGCAGAATGTTCTAATGGAAATAGAATATGGGAAACGAGGTTAAATTGCCGGCTTCGAGCTTCTCAGAATGATTAATTCTCAGCGGGTGTATTCAAAAAATTAAGTTCCTGATGCTATTTTCATACTTTCTGAAATATACGGTCACACTTTTGATACCAAATGGTGCATGTGTGTTCAAATCGCGACTACGTATTGATGTTGACATATATTATACAAATATGAATGCAAGAAAAAGGGTGACCTTTTTTCTAAAGAATAAAGTAGAAAAATAATATTTGTCTGCCAACCTCATTGAAGCGGTATGGGTAAACGTCCTTGGGTTTTGTTCTATATTTAAACATATGAATTCTCCCTGTCAGCTATTAAGAAAAATAAATGGATTTGACAGAAGGTCTTCCCATCTTTTTTTACTCCCACCGCGAACAGCTGTGATATATTTCACGTCCAGTAATTGGTGCATAACATCATTCAGACACACTATTTCTGGTTGAGTGAATTCAGGAATGCAACATTCAGCAAAAAAGATCTTCAATTAATATAATTTCTGGTGGAATAACACTATAATTACCACCATAAATAACACGTTATCACCCATTCCTGACACCCACATGAGATAATGTCTCAGTACGACAACATTTGTTTGCTATTTTAGAGTAGCATTTTCGACTTCGCTAATTGGTTATGAATCATAAATTTGCATTGACATTCTACATGGGGATGTCTCGGATTTCGGTTACTTTTTACCAATGAGCAGGATAGCAGTAACTCTTTCCATGCCGGATTAAGCACAGGTACAGCCCTTTAGGCACCTCTGATTGTCTTCCGCATGGGAAGGGTTAATTGTTATCCGAAGAAAGGAGGTGGATATTCTCTATAATGTAGTAATAGACTACACTTAAATATGAGATGAGGTTTATTTCGTAGCGTATCTCAGTACGTACACGGAACAGAACAGAACAGAACAGTTTCATCAACAAAACATTTAGTGAGATACTATAACAAGCATATATATGACAGTCAACGTGTCTACGTCATATCAACTCATCAGTTCGTAGTGCAACTTTCGAGGACAATCGGCATAACCCTCGGGATACTTCCTCTACCAAAGGGGAGTAATTCGATGCTGTTCAGAGTATTACGTGTACAAAACGTGACATAAGAACTGTAAACAATATATTACACTAATATACATTCCGAAACAAATGCGAGTATATATATTTAAGTGAATACTCCTTCAATGTGACGATGCGGTGTTAAACGAACAGTATCTACAAAGGAAAATGGAGATTGATTTTTTTTAAACAATATGAAATGCCACGACAATGTAGACATATAACGGTTTAAATAACATAAATCCATGAGCAATACATCCCTGGAGTGTTATATTGTTTTACACACAAAGAAGGTTCCTAGATCCTCTCCATTATAGTAGTTTTACATCATCCTATAAACGTCATAATGACGTCACAATATATGGATGGAATGGGCCCAAAGTGGCGACCAATCAGATTTAAGAAGCCCACATCCGTGCCCTCAGGAGCAAATACTGTGATAATTCTGACCCTTGGCCTGTGACCTGAGCGATATGAGCACGTGCTAAAGGTGTTATCATAGACTAATATCTTCCTGTTTGACCATGCCTCCACGCAGATCAGCCAACATGGCCGTAATGGAATCCACAGTTAGGCATTCCGACCACACTCTTGCCACAATGCACAATAGGAATACACTCCACACACGCACACACGCAAATGCACACATTGCTTTCATCCATTGAATATGCTCCACGACTTCCGGTCGTCGGTTGCGGTAGAATCGGAACTTCCGGTCCGTGTACACATTCGCCACATAGTATTTAAAAGAGGTACGCGTATATACGCTCCGGAGAGACATCACTAGAGCGGTCAAAGGCAACAATATGGGTTATGATGATTATATCCGTGAAATAAATAAAAACCGATGACACACTATCCGGTCAACAGTGTAGATGGTTATCGCCACACACCCTGTCTAACATAACGCGTATCTCCCATCGAATATCACTGACGTATCCGTTCAAAGAGTTAAAGAGGTTACCCATGTTTTGCTCCACCCCGTGCATATTGAGCGTTATTTCTCTGGTCTTATGTTCGAATCTGTCAGATCCTGATTGCAATTCCGTGATAAAATGGTCCTGCTTGGTGGCTATGCCTTTTAAATCACGTATTTCGTGTCTATTCCTAATTACCATATCCCGATAATTACTCAGCTTCCGCTCCAGCTTGTCGAAGCGGAGGAGCATGGCTTTTTTGTATTCATACTCCTCCAGGATGTCTCTAGGTTGATCGCGATAAGCGATGCCTTGTAGGATCCCCAGCGAAGACAGTTTGGTGCTCTGCGCATTCAACCGTGTCCGAACACGTCTGTAATGTCTCCGCATCTCAGAGACTCGTTTCTCCAGACCTTTTATCCTTTTCTTCGAGTTAGGCCTGAGATAAGACCGAGGCTTTTCCAGGACTTTGACTTTACCCTTTAAGTCGTTTACTATCTGTTCCAGTGACGCCAAGTCGATCGATGGTGTGGTAGGGGGAAGGGGTGGGTTTGTTGATGTGGTCGCTATGGAAACTTGTTCCGTTGTCACCGGTTTTCGAGTGGTGGTTTCACGCACTGTGGACGGTTCAGTTATACTGTTGGCATATTCTGTGGTAGCTTGTACATACTTCATGGCACTGGTTACATTTTCCGTGGTGTCGTTAGCGTATGCCGTCGAAACATTCACATTTTCTGCGACACCACTCACGGAATCCGTTGTCTTCACATATTTCGTGACACCACTCATAGAATCCGTCGAGTTATTCACATATTTTGTGACACCACTCATAGAATCCGTCGAGTTATTCACATATTTTGTGACACCACTCATATAATCCGTCGAGTTGTTCACATATTCAGCAGAGACGTTGGTTACGGGAGAGGTGGAGCTAAGGTCAATATTGGTGACATTTTTCACCACATACTCGTGTTCATCCACTCGTGCATCGACAAGGGAAAGCGTCGAGTTTATCTCCGAGGTGATGTTAGTGATCACCATAGAACTACCGACCTCTGACGTCGAATTGGCCGTCATGTTTGCAATCACATCCGGTGGACCTGTAAGAATTGCTTCCGTTTCCTCTTTGTGTAGCAGGACATTGTCCTGTTTTGCGATCTTAACGCGCAAGGTGTTGTTCTTTACGATATCCACGTCTACTGACGCTGATTTGGTGGTTTCTTTCAACAGTTTGTCCCTAAAATGTTTTTTCTTTTCTTCTTTGAGTACTTCATTTTTCGCCTTGGAAGCGGTCACTTTAATTCTAGCTTTCTTCGGGCGTTTTTCGCTGGGGTGAATTTCTTGTGTATTCACATCATTTGGGTTCATTTCTTGAGTATTTTGAACACCGTTGTCGCTCTGGCGAGATATGAAGTCCTCCAGATATTTAATCCTTCTTTCGTGGTTCTTAAGAGCGGTACGGAGTTTCCGCGATTCGTCGATCATCACGTTTTCGAATTTCTCCAAAGCCGGAAGCAAGACCAGCAGCGCGTGGTTATTCGTTTTCATATTAGTAATGTTAATTATCGACGAGAAAATCCCCGATAGGTACAACACTTCCACGTCGTCGGGATGCAACGCCTCCAACGACCGCCGTAACCGACGTCCCCCGACGACGGCGGATGACGGCGTCTCATCGCGCGGTGTCACGCGCACCAGAGTGACGACGACGAGTGATGTCATCCCGACCAGGAACAAGATAGAGCCGGCCAAGTATCCTCCTCCTCCCCTTCTTCCTCCTCCTCCTCCTCCTTCTTCTTCTTCTCTTCCCCGGGTTGGTCCGGCCATGGTGTGACTGGATCCCTGTCGCCGGTCACCTATGGGCTAACACGCACGCCATCAGGCGCTTGAAGTTCTGGGAGAATCAGCACGTGTGTGCGTTAGGCTGTAGCTGGGTCTCCACCGCACTTCATCCCCTTGCCTCTCTTTCTCTCCCTCTCCCTCCCTCTCGCCCTCTCTCCGCGAGCGAAGGCATGGTCTGCCGGCTTCAGAAAGGCGGCTTCACGGTAGACACATACATACATACTTACTTACACGGGCCTATAACCGTCGTGTAGGCCACACTCTGGCGTTCATTCGCCTGCACAGGCTCCCGACTCTGCTTGAGACTCACCACGTATACAGTTTCAGAAAGTGTCCTCGTTTTCACTAAATCTGTAACGAAGCTTCCAAATCGACGTGGGAAAATATGTCCCCGTTCTCCGTAATTAGTCGTAGAAGTATGAATAATGTCAACATCGCATATCTAAGCAAGCTAACGGTTATTGGAACCAAAAAATCAACAACATGTGGTGATGCTAGTCTGAAAATCACTCCTCCTATCCGTGGGGAGAAATAAAACAGTGAGTTTGCCTACCCTATAGCTGCAGAGCTTAACGGACAATGTGTATAAAGGGTTGAAGTAATTGTATGTAAATGTACCACCAGACTTTGCCTTGGTGTGACGTGAGGGTTTACATTTTCTTCAGCGTTTAACCCAGTATAAGGTCTATAATATGCATAGTTTCTTATGCAATTATACCCGCAAATGCATTACAGATATACCAGTAAATGCATTAAATGTATACCTGTAAATGCATTGCAGTTATACCCGTAAATGCATTAGTTATATCCGTAAATGCATTATGCCTGTAAATGAATTAAAGTAATACTTGCATAATGCATTACAGTTAAATACCCATAAATGCATTACAGTTATTCTCGTAAGTACAGTAATGTTATACCAATAAATGCATTAGTTATATCCGTAAATGCATTACTTTTACAGTTAAAACCTATATGTAACTATAATCCCAAACATATTGGCAGTTACCCCCCCCCCCCCCAACACACACACACACACACACACACACACACACACACACACACACACACA
>JAUTBX010118581.1:0-11420 GCA_032361465.1 Lepetodrilus tevnianus | reverse complement strand
ATACTAATAATATATATAATATTACTATAACTGTGAACATGTATACTAAATAAACCTACAAACAAATAAATAGACATCAATGCATATACAATTGAATTCAGAACGTCGTGTCATCTGACAATAATAATGTCGTGACAATAATAATGTATTGTTATTAATAACACTGATATTAATAAGGTATGTACACACTTACTGCACCGATGTAACCCCAACGCTTTACACCATTAACCATACACACACACACACACACACACACACACACATGCAAGGAATATTGTGGAACATACCAAACACCGACACGAGTGAAATCCATTATGAAATAAAACGTTTCAGAACTACCGGTAATTACATTGTGTAAATCACAAGTAATACGGATGTAAATCGTCTACGAACCTATCCAAATAAACATACCCTCACCTATGTACCCTTACTTCGACACCCTAGATGTAATCTTCCAATAACAACGGCCGAAAACGATCTGGGAAAGGCTATATTTTGAGTCAGACTATTACAAATAAGTAAAATACGCAAACACAAACAGCCTGCGAATACCTTGAAACTCAAACGATGCGTACACGTTTATGTAATCTGCTACCAAAGACTGATCTGGAAACCGACGGAAGAATGTGTTTACGTTTCAAGCACCATTCCAAAGCATTTCATTATCCGTATCATAATTCGCAACATTATTTGACGGACAGACACGGTTTTGTATTTTTTACCCCCGTAATGTTATATTCATCACCCCCTGTTCATATACTAAGTTCCGTAACTCAATAACGGCTTAAGAAGTCCCGGCATATGTTTGTTAAGAAAAAAAAGGACTTACAAGTTGGTTAAACGCTTTAGACGTTGCTACTCACACCAAGTTGGGCTCATGCCATTTATATTTCATGTTTCATTACAACACGGTATTCTGTGTGGATGCTAAAACATATGTTTTGTAAGGAAGAATGCCCGGGGAGGAAGTGAAATATATTAACTCTCCGGAAAGCTAAGCCTCACAATCTAATTCCAGTACATCAACACGTTTTCCATGCTTTTTCTTCCAAGATAATGTTTTCCCGCTCTGTGGACATGAATCCACTCTCGGCAGGATACTACAAGAAAGTCCGTCAATAATCAAACGCTCTCATGACCCCTGACCTATTCAAGCTAAACAGGTGTAACAAAGTAGCGACGAATGGGAGAATGGTTTGTAAATCTGCTGCAGTTTTCTCCATAAAAATCCCCCAAAGGCTTGTACATGATTGACAGACCCCATGTGGCAGTGTATTAAACAACCTCGTTCCTTAAATGGATTTTCAATCCACGTCCTCAAGGAAATTTTAATACAGATTTGTTCAAAATAATATGATTTTGTTTGTAAAAAGAATTATATCGTTGCAGCTATGAACACACAAACTACACGGAAAACACATTTGCGAGCGTTTAAACATGCGTCTATCCCTTTTTATTTTATGTCAATAAATATATTGAAATTAATACAATTATATCAAGATCATGAACTCTGCACCAGATTTCCGTCTATTCAAATACAATATTGGTACATTAATAATTATCTTATCCGGTAGAACATTTAGGAAAATATACTATTTTGTTTTATTAAGTTGAAAAACATACAGGTTATTATGAAATCTTAGATAAGAATACGAGAGAAAAAAATACATACAATTCTGTCGGATCAATTAGAAACATGACTACGCAAATTAGATAAGAAATGTATTTTAGCCTATCCTATCAACTCGACAAGAAACATGTGATTTTTCTTAATGGACCATGTCAACACCACTGGGATACCAGCACTATTGGCCGGCGAAATATGCCATCACCACGTGGGAACGCTTTGCAAGGTAAGACACAAAATTACTTAGTGTAAAACCATTTCCCCCCCGCTCCCCGTTCTTCTGCCAAATGACTTAAATCCCAGTTGATCAGTTTACAAGAAAACGATTCTTAATATAGCGCTTAAAAAAGATGAACACCCTAGGCTAAATCCCGGCAATGTTTCTACAAAAGAACGGGTTGAAACAAAGATGTTCTTAGCAGTTTCAAAATCGATATACTAGTAATTAATCTCGACTTGTCGGCAATTAAATGAACGTCATACGTCCGTAAATGTGACAATACGCCATCACAAGTTTGTACTAAAGACAACTCAGTCATTATAAATATTAATGACAACCGGTTTCATTCACATACACAATAAGCAAGGCGAGAGCTTCGGTCATAATGACAAATTATTCATTAACATTAAAATTGTTACCAAGTGAAAAGCTGCTATAATTTCCATTTTAAATTGCTTTCTTCAATATTCATTGTGAAATTCCCACAGGATTACAACACAATTACAGCACTTTACTTCTCAGGCAAAAATGCCTCAAAGATAGATTATATTTTGGGTGTAAAGGTATGACAAGGCGATTTAATGTGAATTCCACATGCATTATACATTTGACTATTACAGTCTATGCTACAACACATGTACATATTTACAATTTGATTTATCTTACAGACGAGTTTACATACAAGATAGTCACCACTTTTACAAACCAAATTGTCGAAAATATTTCATGTAACAATTGCATTATTGTACTTAAATATGTTCGCAATGTAATACATATCTACCTATTTATATATAACGTTGTATACAAACACGCGTACACATGCATACACACACGTTTCCCCAATAACTAGCTGCATACCAATAGCACGTTTTGCTGAGAAATATATCCCAATATCATTCAAATTGTGTAAGTAGGACCATTGTTTAAACTACAGAGTCTTAAGATACATATCATTGTAGAGGAGTAATCTTCGGTCGGTCAATAAGACGTCAATAAAAGACATAATTGTCTTGGAACGCAATGGGCAACGGCGGTTGTTCTGCCCAGTCCTCGATAAAGACTTTGATATCGGAGACGATGTTCTCGATCTGGCACACCTTGGCTTAACTAATCGGGTTAACCTAATGACCCGCAAAACTTTAACACGGGTTTGGTGGTTGGATATGTGTAACGTAAGCTATTGGCCGGATAGGAGATGATATTCCACCACGCAACTCGCTACATTTGAGACCCATGTGTGCGTTCTAACCCGACCCATTTCCTGTATGGGTCATCAAGGACGTTAGTGATTTATCTCGCCTATCTGCCAAACATCATCGCAAAGAACATGTTAAAAAAACCGAGACAGGCATACCAAAAATAAGTAGTAGCAGTCACTCCATACATAGAACTCAATGGACGAGTTCTGTTCACGATGACTTGACGTATGAAATATATCTAAATCTATTTCCCATGACCTCCAAAACAATACGTGTCAGTGTGTATCGATTAAGGTTGTGACAAGGTGTAAATCGCGGTAACTATACGTCTTCAAACACGACGAACGTTTGGAAGCAAACTGCTACGACAATAGATTGGCGTATGTCAAAGTACCGTGGTATCAGACATTATCGGAGCGACAATGATACATATATTATTTTAAAATTGTAGTTCAGGGCCGCTTTCAAGATTATTTCACAAGTATATAATGGCTCGACTATATCTTGGATTACCTGACAACACGATATAGGAAACCCGCAACATCCGTAGCGCAGTATGTTGCAGTAAACATGCTTATTGCATGTTACTATTGACAAACCAAGGATGGAATAATACGTAACGCGGCATCCTAAAGTATGGCAGATTTTCAGAAACGAGACAGGCCGGTCCTTGCGCGGAGGTTATGAATATCTCGTCTATGTGATCATTAAAGCATTTGAAAAATTCATTTGAGCATGGCCTCCAGTCCTGAAGCTTTGTACCGCTAGATTCTGGTTAACGTATATGACGATAATGCCTACTCGTAACGCAATAATTAGTCATTACGTGTTCATGGCGTGAACGCTACCCCGCCCAATTTAGAGTTATACGAAGAATAAATTCACATTTCTCCCCTTTGAAGAGCTGAGAATTTGATTTTACTGACTGGAGAGCAATTGAAACGTACCTTAGCGACAGAAGAGTTACACAATATTGCCATCCTTGATGACTACTCATTGCCTCCCAAATGCAAGAGTTACGCGAGTGATTTCTGCTAGATTTACTCCCTTCAGATTGTGCTATTGTTGTATTTAGAAAGCGTGTTAAACCGGTCGGGAACAAATGTTGGACTATTTCTGCAAAGCGAGGAGCATAACTCAAGCGGAATATCTCAATTATCTGGATAGAAATTTAAGAAGAGACAAATTAGCATAGCGGTATCTCAACTGTTCCATATGGATAACTAGTATAGCATGGGACGTGTGATAAGTATCGCGAAACTACCGCTCCGAAACATACGGGTAGCGGAGAGGATAATAGCATAAACCAATGCGGCAAAACGGCGGATAAAGAAACTCAACGGACGGAGGACAAGGGGGATAACTTTGTTGAAATATAACACCAGATGGCGTTTCGTGCGAGCGTTCCACATCACTGAAGCACTGAGAAGTTTCAGCCGACGACAAGTCATTTACGGCAGCGACCAAAGCCAAGACATTAATTAAACGCAGCTAATACTAGTCCTGACAAGCAGCCATCATCAAGTAATGATACAATTGGGCTCGAACCCCAGTCTATGCAGTCGGGATAATCACACGGTGAAAGTATTCGCCCGATTTGACTCTACGTCGCCGCTTCATTCCACACGTTCGTGTTTCTTTGGACCATAACGATTGTAATTTGGACAAATAAAATGAAATTTCGCGATTCGTTGAGTATTCACACTTGTGAAGGCAGGCAATAACGAGTCTTCCCTTTATTCCTGTACTCGTCAGATTACACTGGCAAAGTAAACTGATGGCATAAGATATCGTCACCAATTAAAGAGGCGCATCATATTAATTTGTGTCTCCGGAATCTATATCCACCTTATCCACATATAGGAAACTAGACTGATATGTTTTAGCACTACTCTTATACAAAAGTGTATACTGTCTACGGACCGATCAATTTATAAGTCCCTGGCAAATACCGGTATATACTATAAAATATTCGCTTAATTGTACAATTAATAATCTCCATTGGCAAGTATAGATACTGCAGCGTCCAAATAAACACGACTGCACGGAGATCTGAATAAAGCCAAACCTTGTCATTATTGTAGCTAGATTAAGGGCATTAGCACTTAATAGCATCGTCTGGTAACCCGATGCGTGTATTTCCTTACCTCAAAGCTGGTTTTGTTTTCGCAGACACAAATTGGAAGTAGAAAATGAAGATGGATTATTTTGTACATCGATTTGCAGAACAGTCGAAAACACTGCTTGCCCAGCTGGGAAATACTCTTTGGTTAAAATACGTGATTCAAATCACACTCAACGGTCATCATAATGGAATTGAGGAAATGACAAAATTATTATTCCTTTGGCTAAAATTGATTTGAAAGGCGTGTGTTTGTGAAACGGGCATTCAGCCTGCGACCAACTAGCTGTTAGGGTATCCTTTATTATGAATTCATCTCGCCATCTCAATTATCATTATCCCCCAAAGGGTGGCCATTAGTTAAAGAGAGTGTTTGAATCATTCAAGAGAAAGGAAGATGGTATTCAGGCGGACTGGGACGGCGGGTACGGGTGAAGCCCCCCCCCCCCCCTCCACCCCCAGAGACGCCGTGTTTCACTGAAGGAGTACTTGACCACCCCCATGCCGCACTTACACCCCACCCCTCCTCCCACAACAGTGCCTCACCCCTACACCCCACCCGCAGACTACATCACTCTCAAATCCCCATTCCGAACACAACACAAACACACCACTCATGACAACCAAACTGTGGCAAACACCACTTCACGTCACCAAGAACCAAAAGTACATCTACAATAAACAACCAACGACTTGCAAGCCACCGGGGTTCTTCAAGAACCATTTCAAGTGTACTAGGTGAAGTAATACATTATGCAGAAAACTAGACAGTCGTTCAGACCTCATGTCACGGTTTAATTGCTATGGATGGAAGACATGATGTTTTAAAACTATTGAATTCAGGAAATATCGACAAGAGCAGTAATGCGCCTGTTTATTTATTTACACGTCAAATTGATGTCGGTGAAGTCGAGGAAAGTCTTATTGATGCCTGTGGCCAAAGTGTTCTTATTTCACTACTAAGGCATGCCATTTTCAGCTTATTCTTATTGCCCTGGCTTCGACGCCTTCGTACACTAGTCCTAAGTGACTGGCTGGTCTTGTCTTCCTTATCAAGTACATTACCACCTAATGAAGCGCGACTTCGTCTTTGTTCGTGCATTTGTCTAAAACATGACCATCATATAGGGGTCAATATTACTTGGCAAAAGAAAGTTGATGGGGGTCGTGTTGCGATAACATCTCCTGATGCTCGTGAGAAATATGACAGCACTTTTTATATGATAGCATTTTATGACGGCCCTTTGAATCCCACTATATAGCTGGGCTTGTTCTCTGAGCCTATAAAAGCTAAAAACCACTTTAAACACACAACCGAGAAGGTTTTGTTGAAAATAGAAAAAAAATGCCTTCATGGTTGAACGACCATGTCACCTGTGACCCACGCGAGACCGAGTGGACTCTTTGACAAGACTGAAGAAACAAAATAAAACACACCCGATGATGTCTTTGTCGACTAAAGTGCAGGGGATCCAAATTCGCTTCCATTAAGCAGGGTGGGGTATCGGGGGCCAAAATGAGTTCGTTTTGTCCGTCGCCGTGGGGGAATAGTCTTCATAATGACGTCAAATGCTATCTGAGCTACTCTGCTGTTTAGTCACGATTCAATTCCAAAGATGACTGGCCATTTCCACCCTCCATACCTCCTTCCCCCTCCCTCTCTTCTCATCATGAAGGCGGTTCCGTAAGTCGAGTCGATATTGAGTTTGATGCTGCGACAACCAAGACCCTCCTTGGTATAACACTAGGGGTAATTTTAAGAAAGTATTTACATGCAAAAACTAAATAATAACCTTGAAGATCTACAGTTTTTAAGAATGGTAAGATTTCTGACGTTATATGATTGAACTAATTCAGCATTTTGTTTAATATTTATATACACAGTTATACATAATATTATAATAATTTAGACGGAATCAAAACGTATCGTGATCAAGATAAATGTTCACCAAACCAAGTCTAGGATAACGTCCAAAATTAAGCAAATTTGGTCAGGAATGAGCTATTATTTACAAGAAAGGGACACAGATCAGCGACATTTAAATCATACCACGAATCCCGCAGTACGGCATTACTTATCAGTACAAGAAGCTTTTAATAACCATTTTCATTCTGTATTTATAAACTGTATCAATGAAAACAACAGTGCATATAGTGTATATATATAGGCCTATGAGTTGACACTGGTCTAAATGACTTCGCTCTGGTATCCAGCAGCCAGCTGATGATCCGATTTTCAATCAATACTCGAAAATTGCTCAATGCAGAATTCTAGAATGGATATTGTGTTCCGCGACAAGCTCATATCTGTCGGAATCGAGACTGTCCTTTGTCTGATGGTCTGACATGTGTATCTGACATTGCATGTGGACGGACCTTAAAACAGCGTGTTTCTGACCCTGCCACACGTCCCAACGCCAACTTACAAACTCACTCCGCCGAGACATGTATAGGTCTCCGCAGTCCCCGAAACCTGCCAGAGAATCCACGAGGGCCAAATGCTCGACCCCTGTTTGCGTGCCGAGGGTCACTCTGCACCCGCAGGCACGGGGTTCGACTCTGATTTTCTATACGTGTCCCATTGTTCGTGTTTGGGCTTGTTTTCTAGATTAATACCTTTACACGAGGGCGGACCAGATAGTCTCTGGACTGCGGGAGTCTCGATTACTCGTAATAGTGACACTAAAGATTTGTGTTGCAAAGTGAAACCTGCCGAGAAAGGGACGAATTCCGGAGATTATGTGCCCCAGAGCTCGGAACACTGGTTGGGGTCTGACCCTTGAAGTTTACCATCTCTGAGTCATGTACCTGCACTCATAGCACAATCCATTCATTCCAGCAGAGTGACACCTGTCACATTCCAAGTTAGATCATCAAATAAATATTGCAAATGTACACACGAACGTTTTGAAAATGCTTATGTAGCCTACTGTTGCTAGCGTAAATATTAGCGTTGAATGCCGCATTATGAAATTGATGAATAGTTCTATGTCGTACTTATATCACTATATGTTTTATACACAGCAGCGCATGCATAGCGTTTGTAGGGTTGTACATATTTCACGCACAGAACGTGTTTCATGTAGGAACCACAGTATATTATAACTTGACACATTTATCAATCTCAAAATCTCGAATCAGAGTAACCCCAATTTAACAGACCCATAATTATGTAATTATCCTCTTTCGGGCAATACACCTGTGTGTACCGTTGTTGTTGTTTTGAAAGGTTCAAATTTGGACTTTAGGGTGTCCATTTCAAGACATTTGTTTCCTGTATGACATGACGTGATCGATTTCAGAGTGAAACCCATCAATAACCGCCTGCCAAACAGAAGGGGCACGGGCTACTAACACCTGGCTTGCTAAACACTAAGTCGGCCACATTACAACCCGACCCCTCCGCTCTCCTTAACGTCACAGCGCACGACATTTGGGCATCATATCTGACGGCACCGCATATGGGTCACGTGATCTAAGTCACGTGATCTAGCTCTACGTTTCTACCGTCGAGAATTTAATGTCGACTGTTATTTCCAAACGTTACTTTAAACAATGTTCAGATGTATATCATTTTCAATACGTACGTAATATCTGCAAGTATAACTTAATTTAGAAAGTTATGGGTTGTACCGGGTTCAGGTGTTGAATTCTTCATATTTATAAAAGAACATTCTACGGAACGATCTATCTGAAATGTGGAACAGTTGAAACAACCGTTATCTGAAACATCCATTACGACAAACAATGAAAATCGTAAACTCAATACCTTAACTCAAAACTATATAAACTACATGTACAGTACACCAACACAAACCATCCATGGAGTGTACATATTCGGAGAACAACAACAACCAATCTCTCAATAGACTATCGATTATATACATGTATTACAAACTAGTCATGAACATTACAATATTATAACGGTGTGCGTTATATATATATATTTGCATGTTAATTCCCACTGATGTCCTCCTCGATACAGACCCGTGGCATGCAATACTTGAAACAGATCTAGTAGCTACATATCCCGGTCACGTCCCCTCCTTTCTGACCAGTGATAGAGATCTGCCAGAGAGCCGACCCTGTCATGAAGCCCACTAGTCTGATAGGTCCGACAGATATGGACAAGCCGATACTCCAGGGAAATCTTCCGATTATTGCTATCGTTGCATCCCCAGGTATACGCAGCCGACATGTGCTTGATTCATAAAGTAGGTTTGTTGGATCACACAGTGGGCACTAGTTCATCAACATGTAATCAGATACTCAATTCCTGTGTCACTTGTTTATTACGACTTGACGACGTGATCGGAGATATTAATGTGGATCACAATTGATGCCATCTTCCCTGCTAAATGTGAATGTCTCTTTTTATCTGTACCTCTCCATTACTACCCTCCCTCTAGTCTCTTCTCTTCTCTCTCTCCCCCGCTACATGTTCTAACCATCTCCCTGTTTGTTTCTATACTCCAAGAAAGCAAACCAGTTTACTGATGTCCTCCTTCGCTCCTGTCCCTTTCTCCTCTCGCCCCCTCCCCTATCTCTCTCGCTTCCTCTCACTCTCTCTCTATACATTCCTCTTCCTCCTCTCCCGTTCCCTGCTCTCGCTCTCTCCCCATTTGAAACATGTTCAGATCACACACTAGACCCACACCACCAAAACTCATACCTCCGCAATTTTAAAATTCCCTCCTTTGAAACTAAAAACAAATCACAGAACGTTGATTGGCTACTCACCTATTTATTGAGCTAACACTGGGCACGTTGTCTTGACTGCAGACGGCCTCGCTGAGTAGCCTGTCTCGGATCTCCCAGGCGAACATCGTGGGGTTGTCTTGCTTGTAATGTGTAATGGCGTCCACCACTTTCGGCGTGGCCACTTTGGGTTTGCTGCCGCCAATAACTCCGGGTTTAATGGATCCGGTCTCGTAATATCTGCAAATGTACACAATTACAAGGAAACATCATAGCATGAGTAATACCATTTTCTCACGTGGAAGATCATTTCAGCACTATACGTGAATATCTACACACAGACACACCGCGTGTTGTCCACAGTAACCTTCTATATCGCCCGGTAAATGGCAGGTTGGCATGCATGCCCATGGAGTTGAGAATGTGAATTGAGTGTACAGTGTACACTCATCCATTGACATTGACTGGAGTAATAATAATGCAGAGCTTTGAGCATGCTGTCTAACATGGGCATAGCACATTATATGTGGACATTATTATTATTATTGAATCAATGAATGAATTATTGTTTTACATCACAGCGGGAAATGTTCAACCATTATTATTATTAATACTAATATTATTACTACCGTGATGATTATTATTATTATTATTATTATTATTATCGCGATAATTATTTATTTATGTATTTGTTTATTATTATTATGTATTTATTTGTTTATTATTATCTATAAAAGAAAATATGTCTGTCTGTCTGTTGATCCTTACACCAGTTGGAATTTCCAACAGCTAATTTTGGTGAATCAATTTCCAACATATCCCTTGTTATACAACAATGATACTATTCGGAGGCTGAGATACTGTCTAATACTTAAGAGATTTAATTATATATCTGTTCACATTTCAATTTCAGTTTGTCACCATTTCTACGACGCACTGTAACTGCTGGTGATTATTTCGTATCGAGTTAATGATTAACACACCCGGCCATAACTCAGACATCACCTTAAGTAGCGCCCAGTTCAGTTACCGAACCAGATCCTGCCCTTTACAACGAACAACAGTAACCCAACTCCCCGGCGTGACACTACTGTCAATATATGTGAAAACGTCACACACAAATAAATAAACAGAGTAGAAAATTAGCAGAAATCGCCAGAATCGAATCCAATAAAAAGAAACCTAGCACAAACGGATTACGAGTGGGTCTTTTATCGTAAGCTCCACTGTTCCATGTTTGCCTTTATAATAAACCCAACTGTTCGATTAGCATAATTTCAACAAGCTAATCTATCGTTTCATAATCTCAAATGTGTGCATTTTTTTTTTTTTATGAAATATTCTTTATACAGTATTAGTCAATATGAATTAAACCCGAGAGGGATAGGACAGCATAATCAAGCGCCATAGAGTAACAGTGAATGGTCGACGAGGTAGTTGGCATTGGATCGTAACACAACTGCTTCAGATTCTACAGCTCAGAGGTGAGTTCAATAGAGAATACGTATTCATATGTATGCATATGTATTGCTACAGAAGCCGTTCAGCAACACG
>JAUTBX010118570.1:0-11421 GCA_032361465.1 Lepetodrilus tevnianus | reverse complement strand
GTTCTCCTTAAGGAACACAATGCTCTACTGAAGCATGTCAATGTTCTCAAGCTTCTCCTAAATGAAGTCATGGTTCTCTTTAAGGAACACAATGCTCTTCTAAAGGATGTAACTGTTCTTGTTAAATAAGTCACGGTTTTTGTAAACAAGGAAGTACAGATTCTTCTAAAGAAAGACAAGGTTATGCTAAATGATGTCAATGTCGTAAGGTAAAATGTGTTCTTTAAAAAGTCAATGGTCTTCTAAAGAAAGTCAAGGTTCTTATAAAGGAAATCGAGGTTCTTGTAAACGAAGAAGTTAAGGTTCTTTTAAAGAAAGTAAATGTTCTTCTAAAAGAAGTCGATGCTCTTGTAAACAAGAATGTCAATGCTATTGTAAAGGATGACGTCAATGATCTTGTAAACAAAGAAGTCTATGTTCCTGTAAAGGAAGTCAAGCTTATTCTAAATTCTCATGAATGATGTCAAGGTTCTACAATAAATGCTATTCTTAAGTAAGTGAATGTTCTTCTAAAGCATGTCAAGGTTCTTGTAAACAAGGAAGTCAATGATCTTTTAAAGGAAGTCACGGTTCTCCTAAATGGTGTCAATGTTCTCCTAAAGTAAATGTTCTTCTTAATTCTTGTAAATTATGTCAATGTCTTTCTAAAGGAAGTCGACGTTCTCCTAAATAATGTCAATATCTTTTTCAAAGGAAGAACATGTTCTTCTAATGGATGCTGTCGTTAAAGGAAACAAAGGTTCTTCTACACGCTACGGTTCTCCAATTCCCATTCAAGGCTCTCTCATAGAAAGTTAAAGTTCAGACATGGAAACTATTCTTCCATTAACAGAAGTATAGTTTCTCCTAAAGATAGTAGTAGGTGGTCTGTATGAATACAAGCTTCTTCCAGAATAAAACAATTCCATGTCTGCAGAAGTGCCTGTGCACAGCTAGACCAAGTCCGTGTAAGTAAAAACATCCAGCCTGAATGTGATCGCTTCCGTCCTAAACACTCACCAACCATCGATTCAGCGATGCCAGTGTAATACAACACCCTCTGTAATACACTATAGCTCAGTCAGCACATGGTTGAAATATTCCAGACATTATTTACTCAATTGAAATTGAAATTTGAGAAAATGCAAATATTTTATCGCGGCTCGTACTCTTTGCAAATAGATCAATTACTCGTCTAATTTTACATACCAGATGCTGCACATGTTGAAGTTCGTCATCAACTATGCGTATTCTCCAATTATAAGGATATAAATCTATAAGTACAATTTGTAATATTGAATAATTAATTTAAGATCTAATAAATCCCGTATATCAACGTAAACTGTGGGTATCATCAGTGTCTGGCACCTTGAGATGAACTTGATACCACGATACGCTACACGGGCTTCCATACTTCCATACGGTAAGCACTATGCACCATCTTGCATCAAGTTACTCTATTAAATTGGGGTCTCAACTAATAATATAT
The DNA here is from genome assembly GCA_032361465.1 of Lepetodrilus tevnianus. Taxonomy (NCBI): domain Eukaryota; kingdom Metazoa; phylum Mollusca; class Gastropoda; order Lepetellida; family Lepetodrilidae; genus Lepetodrilus; species Lepetodrilus tevnianus. Next base: position 9,953 of record JAUTBX010118570.1, on the reverse strand, counting down.
TTAATTTAAGATACCTTTCCGTGAACATGAAGCCATATATATCGTGTAACATTCTCACCTAGAATAACTTCATTATTGCCATAAATTCATCCAAAAGGTGTCTTATACATACCGGTGAAATGTATGGCTTGAACTTCTGAAATATCAGTGCAACGTTTAGTAACAGACAAAGATGTATATGTGCGACTATGTGCACTATATTGTATGTGCAATATATCGTATGTGCAATATCTTTAATTAATATTAACAATACCGTTTTCTGATATTGCTTATCCAGTCTCGGTATAGGGTTGCTAGTACCGTATGTTATGATATATGTATAAACACCATGATATCATCATTGGGACAATCATTGTCCATTAAATGGTACAATAGTTCATTTATCTCAGAAATACTCAAAGAGCTAACATTTAAGTCAAGGATTTGGTATTGGTTATGTAGATAATTCTTGTATGACTTGTTTGCTTCAAGAACGTAGAAGGCATGGCACTGTTCAGCTCAAATTTGACGTTGATTTGTCCGGATCTCCATAACATGGCCATTGAGAAATTTGAATTCTCATGTCCCTGATAACCACCCCTCACCCGCAGACCTCCTATCCGTCGTTCTAGGTTCCCGCCTTCTATGTTCTCGCCTTCTGAGATGCCCAACGCTCTGGTTGTGGTGTTCTTAAAGCTATATATATGGATTATTTGGGGTCTTATAACAAAACAAAAAATCGAAATCAACGCGTTAAAATATCATACTCGTAATTATTGTGGATGGACGACACGCCGTGTCTCTGCGGGTTATTGGAAGAGATATGTTTTGCAACATGCCTTGTCTAATTTGCACAATTGCGACATTTTTACGTAACTAACGTGACAAAAATGTCATTATATTCGTATCATGATAAATTACAGATGTGAAATAAGTTTGAAATCAATGTTTTTTTCGGGACATCTCAAGTTTCATGTGATCTATCATCAGTTTAATAATTACTTTGTACATGCAATGACAAAATAACACTGTGGGATGAATAATTTCATTAGTATATAGGGACATTTTCAAACGAAATACGATACGAGCAAACTCTATTATTTAATAATTACAATCTTCCAATTTATGTTCAAGTTACGCTGATCATTTGTCAATGCTGTAGCTAACGCGAACCCATCAGAGAAGTAGGACAAGAGTTGCTATTCATCACATTATGCACGTAAACTTCAAAGGCCCCAACATAATTATGTTACCTGTGATATGTATGACATTTAGATCCTTCGACAAATATTTTTCTACTGTGATGGGACATGTCATAAAAGCAATATCATTTATAGAATTTCAAGAAAACAATGTTCTTCAATATCAATTATGATAAGGATTAAAGTGCCATTTCAGAATAATATTATTGTATTTAGTCGTCAGGAAAGTAGTCTTTCCAGGCGGCCTATCAGAGCAGCTATTATACTGTATACTAGTGTCCTAACTACTGATTAACATGATGGATCACTGTTCGTAAGAGCCCCCATCTGGAGCGTGTGGATTACCAACTGAGCTAAACTACAGCTAAGTACGGGTAATCTTCCGGCGTATAAAGGCAGCGTGTGGATGATAGTTGTTATCACGTCAAGAAATCTCGTTTCTTTTGAGCTTTCCGTGGGGACTCGAATACAAGTCTTTCAATAGTAACCGAGTGTCCGATACCGGTATATGTGAGGAATATTTGGTTACTTAAATCTGGGTACATACTCTTAAAAATAAGGTATTCGGATATAATGACATTTTCAATTAAATGTTATTTATAACAACATTTTACAAACAAATTATGTTTAATTAACGTTTTGTTTTATTCATGGAAGTACCTCATTATAACACGTGACCGGATAGATTGTATTCATTATTGTATTAATGTCACATTAATGTTATTAGATCCACATTCTAATAATAATAGGACCCTAATTATGCGATGCCATTGATTGCAAGTGTTATATCTATGTCAGTCGCCGTGCATTTAGGTTAAACTGGTTCTCAGATATAGATATGCACACAATTCGCCGCTTACTGTTTGTCATTAGAAGAAACCCAGTTTAATGTTAAACGGGAGAAGACCACCATATGTGTATTATATAGATTAGCGGTCACTTGTCGTTCACAAAATGATACGTGACGTGTTAGATCTTGAAGGGGTTTTCATTCTACCATTTATTGGAACCACCTACCCATATTTCTTTTTGAAATATTCCCTTTGCTACACCCTAGAAACATAGATCATCATCCCTACTTAACATACGTCAAACATATTCTGTCTGGGCTCATTGCTAGGGCTGACATCATTGCTTTACTACAACCGGAAATGACGTAGCAGTCGACTTTCTCGAAACGCATGCCATATTTCTGCCATTGGAGGATTTAGTCAAATGATCTTATGAAGTACGTCTCCTCAACCATGAATTAGCGTCCAATCGCCAACCATCTAAAGTCATATTATATATAGTACATCTTCGTACACATCTTCCGTTTATGAGCGGTTTTAACTTTTTATTTAAAATCAATACCATGTAAGGAATATGAAATTCCGTGAATAATCCCGTCCCCGAAACTCCGACAATTAAGCCTACTTAACTTAACATCCCAATCGTAGCAACTTCGCGATATTCCGGATTTCCGGATCAGAAATATGCGCTCGTATGCTATATGCTATACTAGGGTTTAATGCCAATAATCTTACCAGTTTCCCCGAACAATCAAAATGCACGTTATTAACTGAAATAAAAAACAAAAAAAGTAATCGTGGGGCCGTATTCTTAACTAGCGAACTTCTTAGTGAGAAAAAAGCTCTTCACAAATGAACATAAGAACACCAGTTTGGCAAATTCTTAGTACTTACGAACTTCTTAGGATTTACGAAGTTTCGAGAATATAGGCCCAGCTGGTATATTTATACTATAATTATAATATAATTCGATCATATGGCTCGCTTATTGTCACTAGGATTACCTGTTGTATATTGAATACATAGTGAATCCATCATTCAAGACATCAAATGAGTGTCACACGTGCAGAGGGTATAATTCCCATGGAGTTGAGAACGTGAAATGAGTGCAGAAGTCATAATGCAGCGTTATGAGCAAGAGTTGGAGCATGAGTTTGACGCAATATAAATACGCACGGTTTATGGAGAAGAGCAGTATGCGTTTTAAAAAGCTATATTTGAAAATGTCCACTCTCTTGGGCACAATCGCCGTCATTTTGAGACAGGTAGTATTACCTAATTAATAATGCAGTGGTATGTGCAGATATTAGTTTCAGCTATATAGGTTCTAGTACCAGCAGTACAAGAAAACCATCGTTGCATACTTTATAAGTTATTTTATTAGACGTCGATGAAATAGAATGCCTTGGGTATTATCATATTTTATTTCAATGATATATTTATCACTCGGGTAGGCATTTCAGTCTCCATAAGATTCCGGTTATCTGATATGAAACACACTAATTATCCGTTGTACATCTACATTTATATACGTTGTGTCCATATTTACAAAAAAAATAATTTCTTTGTGCATGTTTAACATAGAATGAACGGGCTCAATGCTTGCCTCTGTGTCACATGCATCTACACGTGTATTTCAGCGACGGGGACAGCTTGCGTTGTATAAACACTTAATCTTAATACGGGAAGAATGATCGGTGATTTTCGCATTATCAATGTCATAGCGGACAGAACTAGCCAGCAAGTAGAAGCGTGACCTGTGATTGATTACAATGTGGTGCCTTCTACTTATAATTAGTACTGTCTCATCAGATCACAATCATAAAGTTATAGCAGGCGACCTCTAAGTTGAAGAATGCACATCATAAGAAAATAACGGCCAATTAGTTAAATTTAGTATGTAAATGCCTTTAGATGGTGGGAAACATGGAAACAACTCCAGAAGTCGATTATTGTATCATATATTATAAATTTCAATTATAATATCATTATCACTTCTGAATAGGCAACAGTCACGTTTTACCAATAGAAGAATACGGCCAATGGAACCAGAACGTGGCCGAAGCAAGTTGAAGGCAAAATGGCACCGAGATCGCTGGCTAAACCACAAGTGGCGAAATGCGGCCATTTCTGTTCCATCATAAAACATTACCACTGTATAGCGGCATCGCATTTCAGGAGTAGAATTAGTTATGTTGTAAACGATACAACCCGACTATGGCCGATGCTGTTGCTGCATATTTATACGAGTTCCATCTCACAAATTGCGAAATGCGATACGCGTTATCTACAACGTTAGATCAATGACCGAGTTGGGTTCTCCAGTTCCGGTGCAGAACGCTGGGACGCTGACGTCGAAGTCGACGTTGATACCCCCCTCCGCCATCGACGTCATGATGGCGGTACCGTCTCATAATCAAGAGCATATCGATCACTGAAGAGAGTCCATGTTAGTGATATATGTAGGTAGTGCAAAGTGGGACAGTATGAAGCCACATTAATTTAACGATCAATGTAATAGAAAAACTATTTCAGTCAGTATATTGCATGCACAGAGGTCTCCCGAACATTGAGGAGGCAGATCGTAATTTTCACTCATGGAAATTTGTAATTATTTCCTGCAATTGGATACTTTCTGGCAGCTGTCTAGTACTCATGTTCCATACACCAGACGTAAGGTCCGGGAATTTTATTAGGCGATGGGATCGCGTGTCAGAAATTCAGGTATAGTCTTCAAAACTACATGACAAACGGGCGGTATGGATATAGTGGGTTGGAACTCTCCCCGCGCTACGAGCCTAGACCCAGACTCAGAAATGCTCACATGTACGCGAGCTCTAGGGGCGAACATATTATGATTCTGGGTAATGCACAGAAATAATGCAACCCGAGCTGGTCTATTTGTGTTACCTGACCCACCGAACGACTGGGATGTACGCAGCTCTTCGGAATAAAAGCACGACAGGGCTTCAATACTGACATTTTGGGAAGCGATCATATAACAGCAATTTTTTTTTCTCCATTATAATTGTATTTGTTATGCTAGTTATCTGGCTTGAAATCGGAGAAGTAGATAGACTAGTCACGCAGACATGCGACGGGGGCGCACTTGAAGTAATTTCCTTATGCAGACGGTAACACCCAAGCTGTGGGTTTAGGGTTACATCAATTCCAGAATCTCCCTGTCCTGAGAGTAAGATGGAGGTAGAGTTACAGCCAATTTCCACTCTAGATCAATAAGGCCCGTGATTAATCCACCATACAACGAACACATCTGCAGGGAAGGGGCGGACTAAATAGAAGGCACCGGACACCCGAGATGCCCAGAAAGTGATCGTCTGCTACCCAAAAGGTGTCTCTTGTTATCGGAAGAGTGTCGTATGCCACCCAAGGGTTTATCGTCTGCTACCGTATTCGAATTGACCACAAAGTACTGGCGCTCCACTATAATGGAAAGGTATCGTCTGCTATAAATAACTACATGTATACGAGTCGTTGTCTAAGATACATTTCCCAAACAAATTTTCCAAGAAAATAATGTATCTTTTTATACCAGAAGAGCGTCATCTGAAGCTCAAAGGACAGCCATGGCTGTAACATTCTTCTGGTAAACCCGAGGCGGTGGTATCGTCTGTCCCGTCTGCGGAGTTGCGACATCTATATATCTCTTTGAAAACCTCATCAATTTCTCTTGAAATTGTCTTTGTACTGAGCTGGGTTTGTATGGCTCTGTTTTGCAGGATGTTGACGCTACCACACTTCAAAGGGAACTTAGGCTACATCCAAAGCCGATGGAATAAACCCTCAATCCGATGCTCGTCTGTAACAATAGCATGTGCCTGCCTAATTGGAAAAATGAGAACGAGCAGTGAAAAAGATCTAAAATAGAGATCATTAATTAGCTAATAGGAATCAATTGATTGATAACCGATCATCTTTCAAGGTGGGGGTAGGGGGGAGGGGGGATTGTGGTAAAGCCTCTCTGAGGTTCTGGTTGAGGGCTGTTGACAGAGTTGTTAGTTTCAGACATCGAGCGGTCTATTGACCTTCTTGGTCTCGGGGCACGGGTCTGAATGTCCCCGCAATGTCTGCAGGTCATAACTATATAGGAGGAAGTGGATGCTTGGAATGATGGCAAACATAATCAATATCTGACGCAAGAACTATCCATGACGTAAATGAAACAGTGACAGCGGGTATACATTATGACGAGAAAAAGACGTATATTTCTATATGCGTCATTCTTTCTTACAATCTATCGCGGTCATGGGATAAGGTTACCCAGGAATTGATGTATTGGAGGGTAGGATAAGGTTACCCCAGGAATTGATGTCTTGGAGGGTTACCAATACCTTGATGTCTTGGGGCCGTATGCACAAACGTAGTTTAACCACAGTTTAGGCTAAACTAGGTTTAAGTGATAAGTTATACCACTGTCGGTATGATTCGTAAACTACGGTTTAACTAAACTACGTTTGTGCATACGGCCCTTGGAGTGTAGGATAAGGTTACCCAGGAAGTAATGTCTTGGAGAGTAGAATAAGGTTACCCCAGGAATTGTTATCTTGGAGGGTAGGATAAGGTTACCCAGGACTTGATGTCTTGCAGGGTAGGAATTGATGTCTTGGAGGGTAGAATAAGGTTACCAAGAAAGTGATGTCTTGGAGGGTAGTATAAGGTTAAGAAAAAAGTGATGTCTTTGAGGGTAGGATAAGGCTACCCAGGAATTGATGTATTGGAGGGTATGATAAGATTACCAAGAAAGTGATGTCTTGGAGGGTAGGAATTGATGTATTGGAGGATAGGATAAGCTTACTAAGAAAGTGATGTCTTGGAGGGTAGGAATTGATGTCTTGGAGGGTGGAATAACGTTGCAAAGAAAGTGATATCTTGGAGGGTAGGATAAGGTTACCCCATGATATTGATATATTGGTGGGTTGGATACGATTACCCAGGAATTGATGTCTTTGAGGGTAGAAATTGATGTATTGGAAGGTAGGATACTGTTACCCAGAGAGTAGATAGGAGGAGTCCGTCTGCAATATTAATAACACAATCTCTAATTCTTGATTTTACTCCATTACTAACAATACTGATTCATTACGTCACTTTAGCATATTACTGTAGCTACGAGAATGTAATTCGTAAAACATGAAGAACAATTAAACGACAAATGTTAATAGAAGAACAAAAGCTTCCGGAATGCGATGGCATAATGTCAGCAGGCAAGTTACTTCAGAATAATCAATCAAGATTATATTGAATATTTCCAAAATACATCGGAAATTCAATACCGAAATATTTAGTTTTATTCATTGAGTATTTTATCAAATGTAATACACAATAGAACTATTTTTGGTATTAGACCGGATACAATTGTTGATGAGACACCTCAGAACAAGCCATATTATGATAGCATTTAGAATTATATCCACTAGATCTGTGGATATATACAGACATGCAAGACATAGGTCTATGAGACATATAATCCCGTATGACAAATAACAATATTCAATTTGAATTACAACTGGGCTGGGACGGAGATAACCGCATAGTTTCACTTTGAAGCATCACGACGTATTCGTTTTCAAATTAACTGCATTCCTAGTATCTCCGCTACCACGACATGTCAAGCAATGCCTCAATCATCCCCAACACTGGAGAAGAAAATAAAAACTAGATCTATTTAGACGTAATTTATCATTGATTGGATATGCAATTTCTATCCGAACAATTCTTTTGATGGACTGACCAATTATATCAGCTCAGTCAGAAATTGTAACATTTGGCTTTAGCTACCGTGTTCAAATAAGGAATTATATTATATACTAATGTTGTTTGAAAGATCGATTTATCCAAATGGCGTTTAATGATACGGTTCTGTAACGACATCAGCAACATAGCGTTGAATTGGACAGCAATATTTGACGTTGGACGTGCGTCTATTGGTATTTGAAAATAGTTGCTCCCAACGGTGTCCAATCTAGTGATATTTGAGTATAGTTTATATTACTAGCACAATGTTTTTACAGATAGTCTGTTATTTTAGATTAGACCCCAAGACTACGAAACCTTTTGGAGTACGATTCCATGCCCAACTCAAAGATTTGTTCACAAATCCATGTATAGAATTTGAGCTCATGAAATCGTACTCGGGATGTTTCCTAATCTCGGACTCGAGTCTAACAACACAAGGTAGTCCGGCCTACTATAATGTTTGATTTAAAAAAATACTCCCATCAGTTTTCAGTTTACTAAAGTACTAATAATTGAGATATGGTCAGTTGTTTCATTTTCCACTAGGATCCGGTCTAATGATAATTGAAATCGTATCTATTGATATGCTAGTAGTTGAGATCATGTCCAATGATCTATTTCTCATGGTCAAGTCTACTGATAGTTGAGATCTTTCTACTGATCCCTGTTATTTGTCCAATCTACTGATAGTTGATATATTGTCTACTGATTTGAGAGTGATCTCATAGTCACTGATAGTTGCGAACCCGTCTACTAATATCAGGGTCAAGTCTACCGATGGTTCAGATCATGTCTACTGTCATCAGGAATGTGTCTACTGTCAGTTCAGATATGATCTATTGATCTCATGGTCAAGTCTACTGATAGTTGAGATATGATTTATTGATCTCATGGTCAAGTCTACTGATAGTTGAGATATGATTTATTCCAGTCAGGACAATCTACTGATATTTAAGATCAGGACCAAAGATTACGTAACTTTTTGAGTACGATTACTTACGAAAGTTCAAACTGTATATGGGATGTGCAAACAACTTTGAGTTGTTCATTAACTCAAATTCAATACAGTTTAGTAATCACGGATCAAGGCCCACTATTCTTCGTGCTTCAGTCTACTGCTATTTGAGATTCTCGCTACTCGCATTTATTTCTTCCCCGATATTTATTTTATGAGAAAAACACTGGATATTATTACTGAGATATGAATATCTTGATTCCCCGCTTGGAAATATACTGTATATAGCAGAGTCTCTTCCCAAAAATAAAGCCGTTGCATATTATTGTAGATATCTCCGATTAGATGAGTTTAATATACGTTCAGAGAAGTAAAAGTTGATGAATAGATATTAAACAAATCGTGGCTGATACATTTGATTCAGACATCTGCAGTGCATTACACTCACAATCATGGAGGATAATATATGTAAGTACCGGTATAGATAGTAGCCGCGCTGTTTAATGGGTTAAATGTGCAGTGTATAAGGAAAGCAGGCCTGTTGGATATCTCTGGGTAAGGTAGACACTCGCAGACACTCACACGTAAACACACTTTTCCTGAATGTCGGCGAAACCCGAATCCTTGTCTGGATCCCATTACCACGAGTTTAGTTAGCACATCCAAGGTAGATAAGATATATACATTCAGGCATCGACCTTCTGAGACGGGAGTTCGAGTTTCACCTCTCCTGTCTATTTCGGAAATGCAGGTATAGGATGCGCTAGATAGAGTGAAACTGATACGGGCGGAATGAGAGAGAGACCTGATAGCGGTAAAGAGACCCTGCCAACTCTTCATTTGGTGCTACCTGTAGGAACGCTACCTTCACTTCCAGCGTCTGCATCCCCCACTACACCATTAGCACTTCACCTCCTCCTTCCCCCCACACCCCCAACCACTACCCCCGACGCCAACCCTATCTTTTACCTGGCCCCCCTCACCGCGCCCGTTTAAATGTCAGCGGAATGGACTGATTGTACCACGTGACACGCCGAAGGTCACCGATGATATACTAGTAGTTGTTACGGTAATATTGTCCAAGGATCATATTTAGGAGGTTTGAGAGAATTTCTTTGGCTCCCATTGTCCTGTGAATACCAAGTAACTCGATCTTGGATAAGACTGCACGTACGATGATACACATACACGCTATCATTCATGTAGATGCATATTCAAATGTTTGTACACGTACATGTAAGTGTCGGGTGTTAGATGAATATATATATA
>JAUTBX010118559.1:0-11421 GCA_032361465.1 Lepetodrilus tevnianus | reverse complement strand
ATTTCTTCATTGCTGGGGAACTGAACTTTGCAATGCAGGTTGTTTTGTGGTATTTGAAATACTGAATCAGTAGTTATGCAAACATACGTTAACACTGTCGTCTATGGGATTTTAATTGGTGGTTTATAACCTATAGTTCGCGCGAAATCGCGAAAGCAAGGCTAAAGTGACGTCCCGAACACCGCACGAAGCACGAAAGCTTGTCTAGCAACAACTAGATATCCGCAATGACACTTCCGGGCTAAACTTGCGTAACCGCCCGAAGTAGGCATATGCGTGTCCGATTTCTGACATTATGGTTCGAATACGAATACAGATTTCTACAGGAACCAGGTAGGCCTGTTCTTCGAGATCTTGCGGACGCATTGGAAAATGAATAGCACTATGTTCTTCAGGTCAAGCTTCGACATTTGGTGGAAAGGTTCCTTACAAAACATCTGCCAGCTAATTTATTTTGTCGATTATTATATAAGCGTAGTGTGTATAGACTAGTTAACAATAGCATCAGTATCTGTATCAGTTGTTCTTCATTTGGTAGCAAAGTAAAACGAAATTTATTTCGGTTTTTCCTTCCACCGTAAACAAACCGCTACGGTTACCATTACCTTTAGGCTATGTGGGGAACCGTGTAGAAATACCTTCAAATACTTTAATTAGTTAAACAGTAATTGCCTTACGTGTAGCAGGCTAGATAGCCGTCATAAACGGGTAACTACACGTGGGGCAAGTCTCTGAAGTCACATACTACGCACAAATTAATGACCTACACGTATAATGGTAACCGTATAGTAAGAGAGGTTTCGAAACACTACGGTTACCATTTCGGATACGGTTAGCTCATCAGTTTGTGCGTGGTATGTGACGTCAGAGACTCGCCCGACGTGTAGGTTCTCGTTTTTAAACATCCGGGTTACCTGGGACGGTCAGAAACTGGAAACTACACGTCGAGCAAGTCTCTTACGTCACATACTACGAACATACCGATGACCTAACCGTATCCGTATTGTGTAATGATAACCGTAGTGTTGCGAGACCTCTCTTGTTGAAATCTGCATACATAATCTCTCAAAGATCATGTCCATTTCAAAACGTACCGAACTCCGGGTGTGCTCATAGAATCGATACGTCTATTATCTCTGAGCATGCATGCCACTCATGAAATATTGCGTCACGCACGGAAATTACTATGTCTATAGTATTAGACATGGATTCTTCATGAGAGCCATGAAGTATATATACGGCTAAAAACGAGTTCTGCAACAACAATCTAATAACCGAAGAAAACACACTTATAAGAAGCACGCCTAGAACCAATTTCCTGTTGTGTACTAAACTGAAGTACAAAATAAAGTTTCCACTCAGCTTTTTTAATGTTAAAAACAAACTACTCGGTATGTTTAGGTTATTCAAAGTGCATATGAATTATCAGTTTTCTACGAAGGTGCATATCAAGATTGAGGTCTTTGTTGCCATTTTCAAAAATGATACAGCCACAGAAACACGTATGGGGTACAAAAGTAAATTACACACTCATCGGTCTTCTGCGTCTGGATCGAACATTTATTAATTGCACCAATTCTGCCGTTCCTCAATAACGAGTATTTCCTCCGTTAGCATCCATAGAGACATGTTCGCGTCTTCTTATGGAAAATTGACCCACACTGGAAAACTTACTTATTTTTTGCCTGTCTGACAATCATTAATCTTCAAGTTATTATTATTAACGGGTAAACATTAATCGTCAAGTTATTATTGTTAACGGGTAAACATTAAAATTAGTAGAAAAAGCGAGAAACATACAAACATCGAGTCTTCGGTTGCAGAAATCAGATACAAAAAACACCGTATCGATGACGTCAATGATGAGCGGTATATATCGATATTTGCAATTACCGTAAAGAAACATACCCGTCTGAGTCGCCGTGGAGGTCAACCGGAAGACGTTCCAATCTTTCTCTCCTTCGCGGCAATCGTTAAAGCTTGTGGAAATACGCAGTACAAAATCAACAATTCAAAGCAGAAAACGTTCATAATTAATTACCCTACACTGATTAATTGATCCATTTTATATCGCCAGTTATTTACACATCACCATAATTCGCAAATACATCCCCAATTATTAAGGAGGCGAAACTACGCGGACACGGCGATCAATGGCAATGCGTTTTCGCAATACGTTAAAATTGCGAGATTTATTATAGCCTTTGTGTCTCGTGTTATAATTGTGAGTGGATAATGAACGGCCTGGTGCTTCAAAAATGGTACTTCAAAATAGCACTATTACTCAGATTAACACATGCTAATTATGTATACAATAGCATCAACATCGACCATAGGTGGCAAGGGCATAGTTTCTCGAAGCTATCGTATCTTAACGCTCTCGGATATAGCGATCGGACGATACGTGGCGATCGGGAACTTACGTGAGAGCTATGGTCTCGTAGTGGATATGGGATCTTCGAGAACGATATCGTGGACAATAATGCTTCACGCTGATTAAACAGATATTTAAGGACAACATCTCTATTTTGACATACTAGGACAATCTTGGCCGACCATCCCATCAGTAACCGTGAAGCGTTCGTTCTGATCATGTTTTTATTAACCGATATTGACATCACCATCAATGGCACGACCTTTAACAAACGTTCTACGATCATGATCTTCCTGTAATAATGTTCGGATATAATTATTTCTGGTATTATCTGTGATTCATGGTCACACTTTGAAAAGAAAATAACAATACATGCTAACTGTTATTGTATAGGATTATAAGAGATAGTCCCACCATGTATAGGCATTTCATCAGCAAACAGGAGTCGACTACTCTATGAGCGACATTGACCGTATGTCGTATTGACAAATTGATTAATTGTAATGACAACATTTTTAGTTTGGGGGAAATATGTGATTTAGAGCAAATTGCGCATATATATGTAGCTCTAGATCCTTCAATGTACAAATGTGTTTTACGAAAGGGTCGTACCGGTAGGCCTGGCGTAAATGGAGGTTTAAGTCACTTCCTGCTATAGTAAAAGGATGGTGTACGCCCTGATTTAGGCCTGGGTATCGTTTTCTCGAAGCTCTCTTAGCCACTAGGGGACCATAGCACTCTCTTTGCCGATAGCTAATACTATGGTCCCTTAGTGGCTAAGAGAGCTTCGAGAAACGGGCCCCAGGACTTCAGTTCTACCACTTCGTGAAGAGCATTCACCGCGTCTAAATCGCTATATATTCGTATCATGTAAATCTGCCATCTCAATAATAATTCCTAGCGTCGTGCATGTATAACCTGCTGGTAACGTCTCTCTCACGCCCATTTGATTTGCAACAGTAGGTTGACAGAGCCAATAACAGTATTACTATTAGCCGACCTCCCACACAATCAGTCGTAATGCCGTACGTGTGAACTCTTCCATAGATCTGAAATAGAAATAACTGTATAGTCGTGAATAGACCGACCGAGGCCGATAAGAAGGAAGCCGTCTGGGGGAATAATGGAGGGAGTTGTTGAAGACAATTGATTATCCTAGACAAATTGCGACACATATTAAAGGCATACTATCTCAGTTGATAGACCTGTATAATGACCAAACGAATTTCTATCTACGATTAATTACGCTTGATTTATCCACCCAAAAGTTGTTATTTACTTCTATTCTGTAGGCCTACTTAATCCCCCATACTCGATAATATTTTATATGAATAAAGTGAACGTTCCGCTATTTATCTTGTCTTTGATGCATCAGCTGATATATTAAGGAATATGCGAGCGAACATTAGAGTTATGTCCCCTTGCATGAATAAAATAAAATAAAAATATACGATCATATTCAGGTTGTCCATCGGGAGGTTGCCGTGGATATTTGTCAACCACACAGCGGTGGAAAGCTTTTTGGAAGTACAAACATGATTTTATGTATGTCAAGTGAATGTACTTTGCAGTTATAGCTAGTCCAACTAGTCCAAAACAACCATAAATATATATGATAGTATGTCTTAAACCTTTGTGAGTGCGAAATATAGATTGCTTTTTAATGCACGGTTTTGTGAGTGTACAGTATTATGATTAATTGTTTTGCGAATGCAACATTCAATGTAGTTTACCTTGGTGCAGCGGTTTGCGGGTGCAACATGCTTTCTCTTATGACACACTGCTTTGTATAGTAGCTGTATAATGATGCGCCGCTTTGTATTGTTAGTGCAATTTACTTTAATTATGACGCACTCATTGCCAATAATGATTGCAACGTCAAATATTAAATTATAGAATGCGCAGCTTAATGGTCTTGCTTTCCACAAGAAACTAGATAACAATCCCTGACAATTCATTGTGGGGAAATGAGATCAATGCTTTCCTGAATGGAACAGAATGGAACATTATTTGAATTAAAAATGTCTATTGTAATATATCTATTGTGTCTGCACACATCCCGTAGATATTCCCAGAGCATCAAATGGACGTCACCGGCGTCAATGGAGCTGTGGGAGTAGGTAGGCTACTCGGGATATGCACGTCGACCAGGTTGTTAATAGCTCCACGTTTACCGTGCATAGTTTAATCCAGTCCTTTATCCGACTGAAGTGTTCCATTATGGATGCATGCGAAAACAGATGAGCTTTGAATATTTGCAAATAAGCATCTGGTAAGCGTTTCACGAAAGGGTCGTGCCCGTAGGCCAGGCGTAAACCGAGGTTTGCCATTTCCTCATCTAGCAGAATTATGGTCGTTGCAAATGGGCGAAAGATTTCCGCAGTTACGTTAAACTCCATAATCATTCGCTGACTAGTAGAAATGTAGAATATGTTCTGATATAATATAATAATAATTATTATTATTATTATTAATACTAATAATACTACTACTACTACTACTACTACTACTAATAATAATAATAATAATAATAATAATAATAATAATAATAAATATTTATAACGAGCCTATTTCATGTCGTATACATACATGGCGTTACATTATTACACCGGTAAACGGATCTGTGTGCACTCAATTCCTTCTCAACTCCCTGGGGAGTATGCAACCCAAGCTACCGTCGAAGTCGCTACAAGGTTATCATTCACATACGAACCTACTATACCCATGAACGAACCCTTTCGCGAAGATCAGACATTTGTGTCCAGCTCCACAAAAGGATCGAGAACCATAATACAAGAGAACCAGAGGTGAGTTCAATAGAGAATACGTATTCATATGTATAAATAAGTATTGCTACAGAAGCCGTTCAGCAACACGTGTAGCAATACGTATTCATACTTTTCACTACGCGCCCAGTTATTTCTCTACTAAATTATAAGCCGTTCAAGATAGAATACAGGCAATACACTACGCACAATATTGGTATTCAATACGTATTCTCTATTGAACGCGCCTTAGGGGTCCGTTGCTCAGACCAATTGTAGCGCTACAATAATTGTAACTGGGCTCCCGCCACAATAAAAAGCGCCGACTTTACAATAATTGTAGGCTACATAGTTCTGAGCAACGGGCCCCAGGTCCTCAATAGCAAGGTACGAGCAGTAACGCTACGATGGTTGTGTTCAACCATAGATCATAATCTACATGTATTGTGGAACGAATCATTGGTGTGTGCATTAGGAACTTACATTATCACTAACTCTGCATTGTCTTATCGACATGCTTGCTCATAATGCGAGCCTTTGAATGCTTCATCATGCGGTGTACGTGACATGACAGACGAACATCCAGCCATGAAGCCTTTCTATTGAATAAAAGAAAATGGATTTTGATTGTTTAAAAGGGTAAAATCCATAGTATGCTCACACGGACAATGGCTGTTTCTCTCAAGGTAAGTTCACCACTGTCCTCAATGTGGCGTTCCAGATCGATGTCTGTATACGGCGTATCGGAGAACAATAATACAAGCGACATCAACACCGGAAGTAGAATTAAAGTAGGACATTTCGAATTCCTCTGTCAAAATGTATGGTGTATCGATTAAAAAAGATAAAGGTGTCTGAATGTCATTATGTGAATAGAGAAGTTGTAGCAGACTTAGACTGCTATTAAATCAAATTAAAATTAAATCTGCAAGAACTATTTGTAT
Source organism: Lepetodrilus tevnianus (assembly GCA_032361465.1). NCBI lineage: Eukaryota > Metazoa > Mollusca > Gastropoda > Lepetellida > Lepetodrilidae > Lepetodrilus > Lepetodrilus tevnianus. Next base: position 5,338 of record JAUTBX010118559.1, on the reverse strand, counting down.
TTTACATGGGGAAAAAAAGGATAACGGAATACAAAACAATCGCAGGACGTCTCTGTGTAACGGACTTAAAATCCCACCAGCGCGTCTGTCGAGAAATCAATTATGGGTTTGTCATCGCTGTTACACTTGGAAAGAGGGTTGTTGCTGAACTACGCTTAGGCCTACTTCGGGCGGTTACGCTAGTTTAGCCCGACAGTGTCATTGCGCATGTCTAAATGTCATTGCGCATGTCTAGTTGTTGCTCGACAAGCTTTCGTGCTTCGTGCGCATGTTCGTGATGTCACTCTAGCTTTGCTTTCGGGACTTCTAGCATTGCTCTAGCTCCTCTAGAACCCACCCGAAGTAGGCCTTAGATGACAATTCCAAAAATAATCACCACCCAGTGACCACCAGGTAGCGCATTTAGTTTAAGACATTACGCCAACGTGTTCCTGGTTGAATCCGTCCACTCGGTGAGATAAACATGGTATTCGAGAGAGAAAAAAGCTTGCATATCCTGTATGTATTATTATATATTTCGATTGTCCACGGGTGATACGGTGGCAATTTTGTCCGCAAGATTTCGTATTTCCTGAGGCGCAGCTCTACAAATGCACATATTATTATTATCACATCACATTCTCTTATCTACTAGTATATAGAGAATACTAAACGAGGTTCCGTGTGATACCATTTTTATTAAACGAGTGATTAGTTTTGGTATCTAACGAACGAAAGCGAGTTAGATACCAACACTATTCACGAGTTGAATAAAAACGGTATCACACGGAAGCGAGTTTAGTATTTTATGTATTACACTACCAACCCATGCATGCACATAAATCAGTTAATGTTTACAAGATTGTTTCCCCGCTACAGGAGTCAACAGCGCATTAATAAAGGCAATGTTACGATAGTATAACCAACAACTTTGGGGGAATCCTAGTGTTTGTGTTGCGTTCATACATGTAAGGCTGAAATAGTTTTTGTTTTTTTTATTAATATTACTAGTATTCGAAGTGTGATTTTTTTATGTGTGTATAATTTCTTTATTTTTCAAAGTTTATTAACAGAAGTGTGATTTTTATTAATGAATACTATTCGAGGTGTGAACGGATTTATACAATTGCTCCACATATATACCTACCTACGTCAACATACAGAATGGTGACAACAGTACGGATGCATGTACGTCCGCCTGGTATCATGAATGAACACAGGAGCTTCATGCATCCGATTATACGTCCAGAAGAAGCAGACATAAAAGCCCTGCTGGATACTCAACCATGAATGTGTTTAAATGGAGGCTGCCAGCTCCTAAATTATCCGTGTTTGCAGACAGACCGAAATATACCTGGGTGTCGTTTCTTGAAGCTCTCTTAGTATAGCCGCCAAAGGACCATAGTAGGCCTACTCTCTTAGCAATGTATTAGATATCGGCAAAGAGAGTGCTATGGTCCCTTAGCGGCTAAGAGAGCTTCGAGAAACGATACCCTGATTTTCATCGGCTGTTGGTACTAAGCTCACAGAATATATTGACGCAGTTACAAACCGACCATCCTCAAACTTTATATATAAACAACCATAATACATGTAATATTAATTTGGGCAAACGACGTAAACGAGTTTCCATTTTATCCACAGTTGTTTCCATGTCTCTTTATGATATGGATGGGTTCAATATCATCACTCATCAACTTCGTCAGTCTGCTTGTGCTCATTATACAGACGCTAGCGTCAGTGTGCGTCATCATATTGAGATTCCAGGTGAAAGATGATCCACATCGTATCAAGGTAAGTTATATTACCATTCTAGGAAGAACATTCAATTCGGACCCGAAGTAGGTCAGATGTATTTTTAGAATTCGAAGTACTTTGCTTTTAGAGAGTTTGTAACGTGTGATCATGTTGGTAGTTAAGCTCGCGGATGTCAACATATTGCCTATGAAGTGTAGCTAACTAACTCATTAGATACTTTAATTTAGCTAAATAATTTGTTGTAATTTTTGTTTCAGGTACCAATCGTGATTCCCATCATTTTCAGTGTTCTCGGTTTTTCTCGTCGTCTCACCAATAATCGAGGATCCGTCTGTAGACAAGCTGTATGCATTTGCTGTCATTGGCTCCGGATTGGTTGTCTACTTCCCCCTCTTCTACTACAAACTCAAACCAAAGTTCATGAGTGAGCGTTTGAATAATATTAATCAGTTAGATAATATTGCTGAACATGAATTGACTTTTATCCTGAATAAGCAGTCAGTTTTACAAATGTTGTTAGGTCCTATAGGTTATAAATCACTAAATTATTTTAATTTGCTGCAAAGAGGATGCTTCGTAGTCGGTACACGGCATAGATGGGATTTCTGGCCCTGGATTGGTTGTAAATAGTATTTTCCACTGTATTGGACATAGTCCCCAGCCGATTAAGAACATCAAATGTGAACTACATGAGAACCTAATTTGTTATTTTTGTGTGGTCTTTATGATTGTTCAAGTTTACACAATGTATTCATTCCGAACATACGGTGACGTCATGCCTATTCCTGTAAACAAGCAATTCGACATGTGCTTTTTCTTAGATTTCTACATTGCTGGGTAACTGAACTTTGCAGTGTAGGTTGTTTTGTGGTATTTGAATGACTGAATCAGTAGTTATGCATAAATAGGTTAACACTGTCGTCTTTGACATTTTAATTGGTGGTTTATAACCTATATGCCATTTAATGCCAATCATTAATAATTTCTGCGAAACAAATTAGCATTTCCAATATGTTAAGAATCCGAATCGCGTTGTGAAATTGGGTCCAGAATAGCAAGGTTATTTACTATACGATCCAACTTTAATAAATAAATAATATTATCCTAATTTCTGAAGATGATTGGTCCACTATTGGCATTCATTAGTATTGCCTTTAATTGAAGTAATTAAATATACTGATTTTCTTATTAATTTAATTTTGACGTTAAATTACATAGATAAGTATGATGTATTCTTTTAAATATTTAATGATATTGCGTTAAAACTACGAACGTCTATTATTTCAGATAAGCTGGAGATCTACCTACAATTATTTATGCAAGTGGCTCCGGGTGGCTACGACGAAAGCTACGACTAGAAGGCATCAAGACATTCGTTCCATAGAAGTCAATTATACTAAGAAGTGCTCTTTCATTCCATTGGGAGAGGTCATTTGTATGGGAAAGGTCATTCATTATGATGGGCGAATCATACGATGGAAGAAATCATTCATACGATGAGTTAAGTCGTTCATGCAATGGGATAAACGATCCCATGGATAAATCGTTCATACGATGGGAGGTGACATTCATACGATGTGAAGGGGACAACAGATGGCATTCATATCATGGAATCATTCATACAATTACGATGTCAGGAGTTATCATTCATCCGATATAGACGTTGCGTATGAATACGATGACATTAATACCATGGATAAAGTATGCATATAATGGGAGATGCATTCATACCGCGTGTAAGAGTCATATACATACATTGTCATTCATTCCTTGATGGGGAAAATATGTATTCATACGATTGTGAAGGTCATTTGCTTGGTGGTTTTAGAGCCCTGAATTGTAATAATCGACCCAAATTGTAATAATTTCCCTGAATTGCAATAAAAACTGCCCTGAATTGTAATACCTCAAAATTCTGCCCTGAATTGTAATAAAAATTGCCTTGAATTGTAATAACTGACCGACCTGAATTGCAACAAGAAATTGCCGTGAATTGTAATAATTCCAACCGGCCCAAAGTGTTATCAGGTGTAGAACCCAAATTGTAATAACGAAAAATTTGCTTTGTCGAAGGAGAAAGACATTTGGATGTTAATATGGTTAAGTGTCGATATGTACAAACACTGTAACATTCATTTTGAAGATATGTCATTTTCCAAGCCTCCAGAGAGAGGAAATCCATTGCCAAACTTACGTTATTTTGCAACTTTAGTGCTGTATACATAGTTTATTAAGTGCACTGCATTACTCATATTTCGGGAACCTACTGAAAATAGTACATACAAGGGTACCCACAACTCCCAGCTCCCTGGGCGTAATACTTTATGGGAAATGACGTTGTGAACATGCTCCCGCGACTTGTGTCGCAAAACCAGGAAAATATTCTGTCTTGCGGCCAGACTGCCAAATTGAAATAATCACTGTAGCGTTTCCAATTTGAGTATATATGGTTAATTGTCGATATGTCCAAACACTGTAACATTTATTTGGAAGAAAAGTCATTTTCCAAGGCTCCAGAAAGGGGAAATCCATTGCCAAACTTAAGTTATTTTGCAAATTTAGTGCTGTATACATTGTTTATTAAGTACACTGCATTACTCATATTTCGGGAACCTACTGACAATAGTACGTACAAAAGTACCCACAACTCCCAGCTCACTGGGCGTAATACTTGATGAGAGATGACGTTGTGAACATGCTCCCGCGACTTGTGTCGCAAAACCAGGAACATATTCTATGTCCAGCGGCCAGACTGCCAAATTGAAATAATCACTGTAGCGTTTCCAACTTGAGTTTATATGGTTAATTGTCGATATGTACAAACACTGTAACATTTATTTGGAATAAAATTAATTTTCCAAGGCTCTAGAAAGGGGAACTCCATTGCCAAACTTACGTTATTTTTGCATCTTTAGTGCTGTATTTCAAGGCCCTTTGTATACATGTATAATGAAGGCAAGGCATTACTCCTTCTCTGCAATTATGACGTTTTGACGGTTTCTAGAATGAGCAATGCTAAGCAACTTGATTTTTAGAAGCAAGAAAATAGGTATGTTGAAAAATCTCAGTGTATTTTGTACTATTTTCATGAACTCAATTAAACGAAATATTCCTAGCAAATCCCTGTCCGCAATTACCAGTTGTTTTGCTGTTATTATTTGTGTACCTCATATGGCATATGCCGAGGTTCTCGGCCTGAGTGAAATAAAGGTTAACTGTTCTAACGAGTTAATCCTAGAATACAAAGGAGGACATTCGATGTTCAATGACTATTATAATTATACATCAATAAGAACAGTACAGAGCGTAACAGTACTTTAGTTCGTTCGGGCTACTACTACTACTACTACTACTACTACTACTACTGCTGCTGCTGCTGCTGCTACTACTACTATTAACAATCTTGAATAAAGTTTACATAATAAACAGATAAATTGCATATCCACACAAAGGTATATATAGTGTTCAGTTGCAAGATTCAATATATCATATAAACACATGGATAGTTTACGTCAACCTCACTGGGACGATTCCAATATAGGTATCACGTATTACATAGCCCTGTAACGATGAACATGCACATTCGTTTGTTCCTGGACGA
>JAUTBX010118548.1:0-11422 GCA_032361465.1 Lepetodrilus tevnianus | reverse complement strand
ACTAACTTTGCACGTGCATTTCGCTCTACGAGACCAGAAGTCGTTTTCGCATGATTCACGTTTTTCACGAGCATTCTCACTTAACACCGTGTTTTTTTACCGAATTCAGTTGCTTGTATATGTGCGACATATTTCTGTAGCATTTCATATTTATTTTCTAAGTTATACAACAAATATAGCACTTTTTTGTTGGTATACTTTCTTTTGGACGTTAGTTTATAATATAATAGGAAGGCCTGACTAGAGCGCGATGTAAGCAGAAAAAAAGGGAGGCTCAACCGAGAGAGAAAAAAAAGATAAATAAAATACTTATAGATATTATATGCATGCGCGGTATGACGGGCGGGCTCGAGAACCGTGTCGTCTGCTCCAGTTTCCCCCACGACGGCGCCGCTCCACTATGTGGGGTATTGTTCGGGGTAGCTGCACAGTAGTGGCGACGAACAATGTCGTGTTGTTTGACGAGCTGTATTGGAAACTGCGGATGGACAATAAGCACTAACTACGCGTATATGGATATGCACGCTCTGTTGACTAGACGAAGGGATGGGTCACATTTGCTAGTCTAAGCTGTCAGGCCGGTCAAATGAGTCGCATACCTTTCGAATCTTCCATCATGTCATGCGTAGACCTTTGAAGCCATTTGCTTGGTAGCAAACTTACAGAGAAGTTTGTCCTCGACAAATACGGATTTTAATTGTGAATTAACACACAGAGTGCAACAAGAATTCATCAGAAAAGTCATCAGTATCAGCCGTTGTTGTCCTTGCCTACAGGTGAGTGCAGAATCACTACAAACAGAAAGACTTACTTAAATCTATATATCAGATATGTTATATAAGTTGTATTTGTACGTGTTTCTCTGCCTCTGCCTGTGCCTCCTGACTGCTGCGATCTCTCTCTCTCTCTCTCTCTCTCTCGCTCTCGCTCTCTCGCTCTCTCTCTCTTCCTCCTTTTGCTTCTCAATAGCTCGTATCACTCCATCTCTCACACTCCACCCTCATCGCTATAATCCTCTATTTTTGTATCTTGTTTACTCTCTCATAATATATGTTTCTTGTTCTCTCTCTCTCTCTCTCTCTCTCTCTCTCCTCCCTATCTCTCTCTATCTCTCTCCCCTCTCTCTCTCCCCTCTCTCTCTCCCCTCTCTCTCTCCCTCCCCTCTTCTCTCTCCCTATCTCTCCTCTCTCTCACTCCCCTCCTCCCGCTCTCTCTCTCTCTCTCTCTCATATCTCTCTATCTCTCCCTCCCCTCCTCCCTCTCTCTCTCTCTCTCTCCTATCTCTCTAGCTCTCCCTCCCCTCCTCTCTCCTCACTGTTATCGCTCTCTCTCTCTCTCTCTCCCGTGTCCCCCCATGTGTGTCGTGGTATGTATGAGTGTGGGAGGGTGGATGTTGAGCAATGCATGGGAGTATACAGTGATAGTCTAGAGTATACAGGTACAGTGATATACTGTAGACCCTATGTGATATTCTGCAGTCTGTGCCACACATAGGGAATCCGATGCATGTTGGAATGTTTGCATAGGGTGTTTGTCTATATTATAAGATCTCCTTTACCTATATCTGGGTAGCCACAGTTGACGTGAATGAAACCTGAATGCGTGGACTCGTTGGTGGGTGGGGGGTGGATTGTGAAAAGAAGTATTTTTCTATTTTTTTAAAATTAAGTTTTCTGCAGTCCTTAAGCAATAGCACAGATTTGTTTTAGTTGTTTAAAGAAGAACATGCAATAGCTATCTGTTACAGTAAGACGCGTGAACCGCGGTTGATACAGGTAATCCAAAGATAAGATAATAAGATAATGCTTTATTGCCCATAAGGGGATTCTTTTTGCATCACAGAGGAAGCACTCACACATAAAAACAACATTTGACAAAAACAACAACTCGAGACGGAACGTTACATAGGAGACACTAAGGAGACGACCCACTATGCACACCCAGTGATAGTAATGATAATGTGCCATTTATATTGCGCCAAATCCACGCCCTAAAGCGACACTATTACCCCCGATCAACGGATCTGTGTGCACTCAATGCCTTCTCAACTCCCTGGGGAGTATACATCCCAATCTAGTCCTTCTCAAAAACGTTTCGTGGCAGTTTTCAATTTTCTTTTGTAAATTCGAAAAAGTATATCGTAATTAATAAATTGAAAAGAAAACAGAAAAACTCGAAAAGAAAAATAGTTTAAAAAAATCATTTTTAAAAATCGAAAAACAAATTGTCACGAAACGTCTTTGACAAGGATTGATCCCAATCATATTCGAGTACTCCTCGGGACAGAAGAAATAAATCTCGGCCTCGGAGTGGAATACGACCTTAGAATAGAGGCTAATAGTTTGTGACAGCTTCTTGAAAGTACAATGACAGCTAGTACAAGCCTCCGTATGTAGTTAAATAACCGTGTAACTGAAAACCTATCTTTAAAAGGTAGGATAACATTTCTGTACCTCCGTGATTTATTTCTGGAACATAAACAGACCATCGTCAAAATGATATTACACGAAGGGGTACGGCCTACTGTACTACAACGTAACTTGACCGCCTTAGGGGGGATTTCATTTCAATGTACATTCCATGTTATAGTAACAACAGTTTACGATTCAGGTAAGCAACATCGCAAGTATTGTCAAAAGACGCATATAGAGTATATGTTGACACTACAATATGATAAATAGCTATTCCATTGGTGCCGAAAGGAACCAATCAATAAATGAAAATTAACTCAATAAATCATCAAAATATTATAGTGACTCAAAATATTAATTCATATTGTATAAACCTAAATGATTTATTTACTTCATAATGATCTGTTATCAATAAATCAGCTCATTCCGGGCAGTTAATTTGTTTATGTACATAGACTATGTTAGAAGAGTCTGTGGTTAGAAGCGAACGCTATGATTGGTCCTCTGGTCAGACGGTTGAGAGGTCACGCGCTCCTGATCACCTAGCAGTATATTTATTTAAGTAAACAAACTTCCCGGAAAAGTAGCTCATTTATGGCTACGACTGTTACGGGTTTCCTCCTACCATAAACTGACAAGCCGTGATATAAGTTGATGCATCTTGAAAGCGTCTCTAAGCCCCAATTTAAAAATAATTTAAAACTGAAATGGTGTATAATACTAAGTCGCGAATGTCGTTTTTGCAATCTTCTGAATCTTGTTATCTTTCTAGAATATCATTATTGCTTAGAATTTCAGGCGACGTATTCAATATTAAACATAAGTTATATAATTGACTTAATTCACCTAAATAAAACGTGCTTTTTGATTGGTCTGTGATTTGACTTTAGTAGCAGCATTCCATTGGCATCTTAGGGACTATTATGCTGTTTATTAACACAAGCATTGATCATGTAAATAAGTTTGTTTAGGTGGTACTTTAGAAAATTGAGTCCGATATTGAATACGTCCTTGGAGCGACGACAGGATGTAACATCTATCTTTCACACTCTATTGACTACATAAATTGCGGGTTTTTTTGAAAATGTATATGTGGAACATGACATCCCAATTGTTGACCAAGGGTCCACCCCAACGATCACATTCCAAAAGCACAATATAGTTTCTCTGTACCTTTCCCTATGGCGTATTCACACCAATCTTCGCGGCATCTCGGAATGAGATCCTATACGCTCGTATATTCAAGATAATATACTACCTGAATGGTATAGGTTTCCATTATGGCGGCACAGTCATGTTACACCCCTAACCCAATCATATCGCTGCTAATTCGAAATTAAATAAATATAATTTTACATCGTTTCTGATCATATTGCACTCGGAATGGCTCTTCTATACTAGTATACGGTAATTGAAATGACACTGAAAGTGTTTACATCTTTCAACATCATAGGCTCGAAGCATGCCTTTTGGAATCGCCAATATTTAGATCTGCTGTGGTCGATATATAGTACTAGTATTAGTAGTATACGAGTGGTCATAAAATGATCATGTACCGTACATAACAGTACCGTATTCAAGATAGACAACAGCTTTCCCTACGGCCAGAGAACCAGACTGATTTAGCGTCCATTGCTGAGGGAAATCGTTCTCTGATCTACCGCACATGATAGAACTGGTCATAGTAATATGTGGTAGAGAGAGATATATATTGTTTAACTATTGCTCAAAATCTTGTCATATAATTTGTATATTTACTTATATTATTTAAAAAGAATATTGGCGGAGAAGCTTCACTCTTTGACTTATATATACACACGTATTTAAATACATGTACAATACCTTCGGGTATGCTGGATCTAACTAAAACACACATTATTAACCCGAAAACAATATCGCATAACATCACATCCCGGTTGGCCCTGAGCTAACTCTTCCTATACAATATGAATATGAAAGTATATAACCTACATGAACAATATTAACCCTCCCCAGTGCTGGTCTAGGTACTGCCACACCTATATAGAGCATCTCCAGTTGCCTTCAGCGTGGATAGGGTTAAAGCGTTTCGGCAACACGTACCAGCATGTGTTCGTACTATCCTCGCTGGTACTTCTCTTGTAGGATAATCGAAAACTGCCCATGCGCAGCTTTACAGGAGGCGGGATTCATATATTGGCGAGAAACATTTAATCTATTGTGTTTGCCCTGTGCCCATGTAAGATGATACGTTAGCTATGGTTATCGACACCCCCACGTTCTCTGCTTCACTGCTGGAAGAAAATAAGAGGAGTTTAGAATATGTATAGACTTCATGAATGCAAAGACACATTTTATATATATACCTGTAGGCTGTGTTTGCTCAAATTCAACCAGACATGACATTTAAGTGTATACAACCCAGCACCGACATTTACTCAAATAATGTCATTGAATCTCCTCAATTACCCATTGTATATTTGCTGTGCAACTTGCAAATACATTGTACAACATATACCTATGTATTTTCTCCATCTCACTATTAATATGTGAGTATAGATGAGAATACAGTTCTGTTCTGATGCAGGAGGGTAGAATTAAAATTGAATTCGTGACTATTCTTGACAGTTCGTATGTATATGGGTATACAACAGTTAAGAATACTTATACGAATGCCTACGAATCGATTACGATTCAGTTACGATGCCTAAGAATGCACTATGAATTTGTTACGAATTAACTACGATTTTTGGGAATCGGGAGTTCGTGGCAAAATATTTGAACAGCTCAAAGCTTTTGCCACGAATTCCCGATCGCTCAAGAATTGCAAGAATTGACTACGAATAAACACGAATCAGTTAAGAACTTCAAGAACTCTTTACAATTCAACCACGAATCCTAAAATGTATCAATTCGTATAAATTCGTAGGATTCGTGGTCTGTGTCACAGTGGAATACTAGCATAAGTTAATGTACAGTATTATGTAATAGTGTACAATGAAGTAGACAATTATATAGATGTGTAATGAGGTATACTCAAAGAGTGCATTGACACATACTATTTGTTTCATGCAGTATTCACCCTACAAGTCATGCTCTATACCTACAGCATATACGATCTTCAGTTACGCTGATCGTAACGCTGTAGGTAGAGCATGCCTACAAGTATACGTCGTCCCTAATACGAGGTGTAGTAGTGTGTTATGAAGAATAATAGAGTGTAATGAGACATCGGAGTAGTGTACAACAAAGCATGTGTATATACATACACTATAGCTGTTAGTGTTCAAGTCGGCATAGTAGTATACCTCAGAATGTATTCACAGTGACCAATGAAGCCTAGAACATTATTTTAATATATTGTATAATGTGGTTTCTAGTAAACCCCTTCTTTGTAAGACAGAATAATCAAATATTGATAAGCATAACTCCAACCATGAGTGTAACTCGTGTTGATGACAATATTTAGCAAAACTGGATGGTCATAATTATTCTGATTGAGTTCCGACTATACGTTGGTAGTGTAATAGTCAGATATAAGCATATTCTGTTCTTCTAAATCTACGGTATTTTATAGGAAATAATAATCATAGAATTATTCATTTCAGGGAAGTGCCAATTGACCATCATCTCATTAGGGATGGCGGATACAACACCAGAAGATCCCATGCCTAAACAAAGCATTCAAGATGACGGTTCTCAGACCAGCAGCGAATCCACAGACGACAAACCCAAGGATGGGAAATATAATCTTCGCAAAAGAACGTTGGTCGCTCGATTGGAAACCGAACATAGACTGTCGACTCCCAAAATGCCGAAACCAAAATGTCGACCTCCTTCTCTCAGCAAGTATCGCCGGAAGTCGGCCAACTCGCGAGAAAGGCAGAGAATGCAGGAGATCAATACGGCCTTCAACACGCTCCAGACAGTGCTTCCGGCGCAGTGCCTGGTCGTGGAGGACATCAGTGCCGGAAGTTCCAGTCTGACCAAAATAACCACTCTGAGGCTCGCCGTCAACTACATCGCCGCGTTGAGACACGTTCTCGGAGACGACGCGCAACCTGCTGAAACAGCAGACGACATCTGCACGGCGTCACAGAGTCCTGTAGGACAGAGCGAAGACGTGTGTGCGGATGCAGATCACTCTACCCAACGAGAAGAACCACCCAAAGGAACAGTAGGAGACCAAGACACTAGAACTATTGGTAGCGAGGAAGACAGACTAGGCATTGGTGACCAGACCGTCCCAACGTTCCTACCCAATAACAAGTGTGATAAAAACAGCAACGAGAACATCGCCTGCAAAGAAGTACAACATAACGAACGTATTCCGGAACCGGATGCAAACAACAACATCGTTGATGACGTTAATAAAAACTCCCTGGAGTTATTTAAATGCAGAGACTATATCGAGTACCTACAGCAAGGTTTGCTCGAATACACATCTGGACATCCTCCTCTAGGGGAAGCGGACAACTTTAACGTGTGTGGTAATAATGTCCCGGTATGTGACAATAACAATGGATCATCTGAACTGCCCAATGTGTGTACACTTCCGGTGTTAATAGCTGGGAGGCTGCGTCCACCTCCAGCATACCCTTATCCATAACATACCTGTGTTTGGGCGTCGTAAACTAATTTCTGGGGCGGGGTATGTGTGGAAGGGAGTACACCCACCTTCTGCAACACAGGAGTATAATGATGGTATACGTACACCCTTCATTGTATGATTGCATGATTTGCATCGTTGGGTTCTAACAGAGCATAGTCTATCCTCTTTTAGCACAACACTCATCAGCTTCAATTTGTTCCGGATTGTCAAGCAGGTAATTGTGGTTGGTTCAAGACACCATCCAAGTCCATATATACTCACTATATGATAATGGATAAAAACAACAAGTCTTGTTCTCGAAGCCCCAATAGGGGATGCCACCGAGTTCTGACGTTTTGCTGCTCGACGACCAGCGGCGATGCCATTCCGAGATAGAAATAAATTAACATTATTTACAAATGTTATGGGCATCCCACTGACTGAATATATCAAATGGTTGTATGTTGGCAGGTCACGTATACTAAACACAGTATGTAATATAAGGACAATTTGTATGATACACGTATTTCATATGTATACACGTTCTGCATTTACTCATGTCGTACACTAGACAACATGGCTGTTGTAAACGTATATAAATGTTATTACGGGATCAACTTGGTCGTTGTTGAAGACGTTCAGTGGAAAGCTTTTCGATTTTTCATGAGTTGGTTTTACTCTTTTTGAATTGTCAACATATCTATACAAAAATAATGTAACAACTATGTTGTTTAATCGAAAAATAGTTCGTCAAGAAACGTCTTTAACAAGTACTACGTAGGGATTAACTGTGATCAGAATATCGATATTTAGTAATATAAATTATCCCTACATACTATTAGAATATTACTCATTTGTTCTATTCGGTTATTATCGAACAAGTTGTATTTACTGGCAGAGATGTCAGCGTGTTATAGCGCTAACCTGTAGATGCATGTATATTTTAGTAATTATCAGTAAATGTCCTCCAAACTTGAATTTGTTGTTCGTCAAAAACGACGCGTTAATAGACTCAGAATTGCGGCGACCAAGGATTATGCGAACATAATAGAACTTAAAATACCAATTTCATCAACGTTATAGAACTTTTAGACGCCCCGGTATTGTCCTAATCGGAGCTATAGATAGGCTACTCTGTTATTCATAAAAGTAATAGTAATGTATGAGCCGTGTACCGAATCATGCATTGCTCTACCTTAGATGTAATTCGTACTGCTTTGATGTTAACTAAAGCGTTGTCTATTTAGGATCAGATTTATTTGATTTCTTCAATATGTACGATACTGTACGTTTAACATATCTGAATCTTCAAAGGTTGTTGATTTTTCTCTTCAATTAATGTCTATTAGTCATAGGGCCAGTTGAAGTGCGGTTATTGTGATCAAGGGCCAAATTCAAGAAAGGGTTTAGGCTTAATCACAGATATTTATGGTCGTTTTGGAGTAGTTCTTAGCTACATCTGCAAAGGACATTCACTTGACATACATAAAATCATGTTTGTACTTGCAAAAACCTTTCCACCGCTGTTTGGTAGACTGAATCCACTGCAACCCACTGATATACAAACTGAATATTGTCTTATCTTTATTTGCTTCAGTATACCAATGCAAGTGGACATACTAGTAACTCAAATTAACATCTAATACGTAACGACAACGCTTGCTTGCAATTCCTTCATAGATTTTCTGATGAGTATGACACTTCACTGCACTCAAATCCTTAATATAGCAGCAACAGTGAGAAATGTGACGGCTAAAGAACTTCATGTTATATACAGTACACGTATATTATGTACTGTACTGCAAGTATTGTACACAATGTACTTCCAAATAATTATGGTTTGCAAGCTATGTACCAGCTGTTTTAGCCAGTTGCTAACGAGTACCGATAATCGATTCTGACAAAACAACATCGATTATCGAAATCGGCAGGGTGCAATGCGACTTTAATCGATGCTATCCGATAATCGGCCCATCACTACTATACATACATATATTCCATTCCATTATCCTATTGGGAATAGTAATAATAATGCTCACCATGTCATACGTATCTTTATTTCCATTATCCCTCAGTAATAGTAATAACAATATATACTATACGTATTCCTAAGAAAATACATTTCTCTCCATGTATAGCCTATACTGGAATTGTGTCAAATATTTGAAAGATTCCGGATGAGTATAGTGTTTCATTTAATGTCATCGCGGCTTGATGGTCATAGGCGTTTTCCTGACCCCACGCTGCAAGCTCAGCCTCACCCCCATAGTGTGTTCATACCACTTCTTATTCCACTTCTATGTACAACCTATTGAAGTATAGTGAAATTAGATTCCCAGTAGGTAGGTATAGACCGCACACTGTATCTCGGTCGTAACAGATAAAAGTCCCCCACGACGGCGGGGGGTAGGGGGTTATACTATCATTTTCTAATTTTATTCAGGCATTCAGAATATTCTATCCTTACATATATTATTTTACATATTAGTTTCCATTGAAAACTGAAACGTTTTTTACTCGTTGGTGGAAGGGAAAGTTATTTTGCATATGAAATCCCGGCATAAGAATTAGGGTGTATAGAGCCAGTCGTAGGCTATAACAACTTGGCGACATCTCAGTAGTAGTAGTAGTAGTAGTAGTAGTAGTAGTAGTAGTAGTAGTAGTAGTACTTTTATTACGCTAAATCTACCCCTGCCATGCTCAAAGCGCCACATTACGATATCCGGTCAATGGATCAGAGTGTACTCAATGCTTCTTCTTCTCCCTGGGGAGTATGCAACCCAATCTGCCCAGCGCCATAAGGTTACCATTGACATGATATGTCAATCTACCGGGTACCCATTTTCCGGTGGGTGAACACATAGGGTGTCGCGCTGGTTGAACCTCAAAATAATAGAAATTGTAGAATTTCTGCAGAATGTTATACATTGAAGGTCAACTCAAGTTGAATCATATCGTTAAAATCTTCGTAAAAAAATATGTATTACTAGTTCCGCATTGATTTTATGTAGATGAACTCTAAATTTGATATGCACAAACCTAAATAGCATCGAATAAGAATATAAGAATGGAATAAGGACATATTAAAGTAGACCAATAATGTGTCTAACAGCAACACAAAATGTCGAAGATCATCTTAGGGACACCTATGTCACACTGTGTGTCGAGTACCCTCGAGGTTTCTTATGCAGGACACCCAATGTTCAGACCTCACCCATGAATATACATGGCTGAGTGTCCTGCACAGGAATTCATACCGACTCCGTGCACCATGGTGTAAAGCTTAGTGCGGAAGGTAGGTGAATCAAACCCCGGCCGCGTTATACCAAAAGACGTTAAACGATTGTAGTTGTTGTCCCAATGCTTGGAGCTCGGCATTGAAGGGAAGTATACGGCAACGGCTCGGAGGCTCGGAGGCACCTTAAAGTGTCCCGGTGTGATATATCTTGTTAACTGCAACATTAATATTCCATGCAAGCTAGCATTATACAGACTGGTGGAAATACAGACTAGAACAAGCAGACAAAATCATTCACCGCTCTCCAGCTACATACTGTGAGACAAATGCGCCCCAAGGAGAGACCTGTCTGCCGGAATCAGGTACGATGGAAGGCGACTGTCAAGGCATTTTACACACACGTGCACAGGAATGCTCCAGGACACCTTACGTACGGGTGTCCTACTAAGATCCTGGAGGATCCGTAAATGGATCTTTGACATGTTTTGCTGTGTCTCTCGACAGTTGCATTTGGCAATCATAATCACACTGAATTGTAAAACTGGAATGTTCGTCACACAACTTGTTTAACTAACAGTCCGAAGAATATATAGATAGATAGTCGTGAAGGCTAGACAAAATATTGGAATAACATAAAATTCAACTGTTATTAATTACCACAATAGTGTCATTTGCACATATGTTAATTACTAAAATAAGAGTATACGTATTTTCACCGGAAGTACACTTAATTCAATACTTATAGTACCACGTAAATTGAGCAACTCCATCCTGTTTATCATTACAGAATGGACGGATGAAAGTGATCAAATTACTGCAATTAATATATCTCAATGATAGATCAGTTGACATGATTATTCGGCGGGATGAACAAACAGTGAACCGTATCCCTTGGATCACTGATTAGGCCTATAGACAATCTTTATTACCTACTCCAACTTGGAATATAATGGCCGAGATTAGTAAAATATACCTTGTTTAACAACTAGTAAAATATATACCTACAGCCAGGTGTATGGGTACACACACCCCCCCCCCCACACCCCCCACACACACCCACCCACACACACATACCTCTCTCTGAAATTGAGGTATTGTTTATCTATAAAAGTCACCTTAAAATATGTGTGTGGGTGTGTGTGTGTGTGTGTGTGTGCAGTGTGTGTGTGTGTGTCTGTGTGTGTGTGTGTGTGTATGTGTGTG
>JAUTBX010118547.1:11086-21944 GCA_032361465.1 Lepetodrilus tevnianus | reverse complement strand
AGTTGTAACTGGGCTCCCGACACAATAGAAAGCGTTGACCTTACAATAGTTGTAGCCTACAAGAGCATCGTGCAACGTGCTCCTGATTGTATGAACCACTTTTATCGCTAAAATAGTTTTAACTAAACATGTTCACAAGTATTTTAGCGATAAACGTGTTTTATGCAATAGACTTGCACTTGTTGCGGGTTCCGAAAACGGTAACACAGTCAGTTGCAGCTATAGCAGCTCTAGTCTGTGCAACGGATCCCTGATGCATAAGTTATACTGTTCTTGTTGTATTATTACCATGAGAAGTGTTCATAGTAATGTTGTAATGGAGAGAACATTATATATAGTGCACAGTAATGAGTAAAGTTAGTACAATTCCTGAAGATAATTATTAATTTGGAATAAGTGATCCAGGTATCTAGGCCGAAAAGCTCTGACCAGCATAGTACAACTGTACTATGACAGTCAGAACTTCGCGGTCTACCGGGTACCAAGCCAATCGTCTAGTATGTTTTGTATCAGCATCTAACAGAAATTACAGATTCAGGCATACATGTACTTTACATCGCAGATGAAATATACTTGATTATATTAATGTCTTTGGTCAGTACCTATTGTACATTAATGGTGAATCTCGAGTCCTTTAGATTTGCCTCCATTCTGGCATTCAATCCAAAACAAATGTACTCCTACAAATAATGCAATCTTTAATTAGCGCAATGTTTTCCAGTGCGCGTGCGTACTCTTTGCACTGGGTATGCATGGATGTAAATTAGGATTTGTTTTGATTTTTAGACGATATTGGATGGCATTGAGCTGAGAATTCTTGCTCGTAAATGTTTCCACGGCACCGTCGGTGGATGAACACTGTGCGCATGTCTTGTGGCAGCCCCTGCTCTTCTTGACGAGCGATAAAAGGGTTTTCGTGTTGGGTCACTCAGCCTCACATCTCCAGGCTGATTATGTAACCTGATAAACGCCGGGCCGCCGAGGGACGTCGAGGGACGTCGGGGATGCGGCATCGGGCACGTCGTCTGGTATTCAGATGCACGTCCTCTGGTTCAGGATTAAGAATTAGCGAATTGCAATGGATGGCGCCGTTTGTTTGTAAAAGAATAAATAAAGCACAGAGGGGATAAATTTGTGAAACAGTAACAGAATTATCGATTTGGAGCAAGTTTGTAATTTTCCCAAAAGCTACAGTAACGACGGGCACTTGCCTGTGTTGACTCTGGAGACTAAACAACGCGTGTCTGGGGACATTTGATCCACACTCTGCGGTTGTATGGAGATTGTTCAGGAAAATACTCGTCAAGCGTCAACTCAAAATTTAGTAATTTGATGACATTGTTCCATCGTAAAAACAAATGATGTAAGTTTGTGTTTGTCCTGTACACGTGTGAGTGCGATGCACGTGCATGGTGTAAACATGTCGTCTGAAGTTTCGCGCCAATTCCCAGCCTGCGCGCGTGTCGAGCTCGGCGGGGCACGCCGGACGACTAATGAAGAGGTTGGTGAAGACGAGACGAGAAGTAATAGAGGACCCCATATAAAACTTCGAGTGCATTTGACCCATTACACCAGTAATAAATTCAGCATGCGATGCTTTCACGGTTGGGCGAGTTTAATCACTGAAGTCTCATCTCGACGGAGGAACGTTTCCTAGCGCCCCAATGGTGCCGGGGAGTTGTGGGGCGCGTGCGGAGCACTCCAATTCCTACTCATCGAGGTAATAAATGCGTTATAAACCTGCATGTTATGACGAGGGTTCAGTTTTGTTTTACTTGCAGGGCGATTGAATAACTCTGAGCGACACGGGTTAATGTGTCGTTTGACATGATTTTCCAGATGAGTAAAGAAGCCAGTCATGATATGGCCGATATTTCGATGCTGCCTAACCAGACGACTTCACCGGCGCTCCTTGGAGTAATCCAGTAAGGGTTTTACTAAATTTGTTACTGCAATTCAGAGGTTATCCTGACAAAGAGAGGAAATGGTTCGTTAGAAAGACCCCATGCTGACCGAGATAGCGCCATGCTCTGGTGACCTCTTGTCATTAATCACAATAGTTGAAGCGAAGTACCCCATATTCAATTATATTTGTTACATCATGATCATGTGTGTTCCATTTGCAGGCTATAGAAAACAACCATAAAGTTGCTCGCCAATGTCGCAGCCAGCGAGAACGCTCTGCAGTAGCTGTCTCGGAGGAGAGGAAATGTCGTCTGCGAGTCTATAAAACATTTTCGCTTCCTGTAACCGGAAGTAGATTTATTGCGCATTGGCCACACGCCTGCTGGACCGGGGATGTCCGGAGACGTTACGACCGAGAACTGTCGCATTTCACAGCTTGCCGGACCCCGCTGGAGTCGTGGTGTATATAACGGTGTCATCTCGGGGAATTGAACAACCTATATATCTCATCTGCAGTTCTACCGTAATGATTAGATTAGCGCACACGTTGCAAATAGGTATACGTAGAACAAGTAGGCAATATATCATTTCAACTACATGATATATATCACATCTCCCCGCCTCGTTGGTTGGCGTCCTTGCACAATATAGATAAAGTTCAAATGCAATTTAATTACTTAAACGTGCTTTCTCTATATGCAAATAATAAAAATTAGAAATATATAAGTGTACCCACATACTGTCATAGACATTAAAAATTAAAACAAGCACATTGGGTTAATAGGGGAAATGAATGTATTTGTAAGATAAGAATACAGTGTGATAATCATGTTTATAGTGTGTTTGATTGCGGATTATATTCCAATGCCGTGTTGGATTACATGGTAATTGTCAATCTAGTCGTATTTGCACCATGACATACATAACCATCATCAACTTAATTGTAGTAACACGATTGCTAAGAAGATGGAATAATATCGTTATCAATTCACCATGCTATAAATTATTCACAATGGTGTTGCTTTAATAAATATTGTCACACTGTGTCCCTCTGCAGTAATAATTAAACCTACAAAATTATCGGAAGCCGTTGTCCCAAGACTGTCATTCACTTTCTACTGAAATTACCGAACCGCAGCGTGCACGTGCAGACTGGGTTCGCATCACGTGACACCTCGTCACGCCATCTAGCGGTGATGTACGTCATGGAGTCCTCCACGGTTCCCACAGCATATCAACACGCGACAAATCAGTGTGGAAAATGTCACAATGGAGATAGTTTCGGATATTAGCTAAAGTCACGCGAGATATCGTGAGAGACGAGATTTTAGGAGATGAATATATGGCGTAACCGTCTCTGAGGAATTACCCGGAAGTCGTTGCCACCGCGCTGTTACTTCCGGTGATGTAATCACTGCTCTAGGGTTGGAGTCTGATTATCCTTATGAATTATTCACGGTAGCATTTAATCTTACCAACAGGGTATTAGTTTATGGATTGTTGGTGAACCGACTACAGGATGTTTGGGACGACACACGTATTCCAGATAAGCATGTGATGTGTCTCAGACTTTCTAGCTCCAATAGGGACAGTAAGTCTCGTTGGGTCAATTCCGGTGATAGGAAGAATTTCGACGGTTGCTATGAATGACGTCTGAATCGTGACGTTTTCATGTGAGGTCACAATGGAATTTCGTCAAATGTGTAGCGCATTTAGGCGTTTGACCCGTTTATGTCACCGGATATTGAATGCATCTCGGGCTATCTCGTGTCAACTTACGGTCCCTATGCTGGCCTAATCCTGTTAATAATACCGACATTCAATACTGACTGAACGTATGTTGCACTGAGCGTAATTTACCTCCTTTAATGTCTGTATTGACAGCCTTTTTGTATTACAAGAATCTTTTCTTGTATCAGATTGCCAACGACATATTGTGCTACTCAACTTTCTCATCCTATATTGTGGAATGAACGATGCGCAAGATAGTGTTCCACTTCATTGTTCAAATCTTCTTCTAATGTCTACATGAACTTACTGTATATTTACAAACAAATACACATACTTCCAATATCAGACATTCCTCTACATTGACACGATGCTACTGATAATCTAAGTCAAATCTAAATGTGTGGAAACAGTATCAGACATACCCTTTACACGAAATGCTCTTATCAAGTCTGCATGACAAGGAACATTTATCAAACAGTGACATCTCCATCGTGGTAGAGCACTCGATCCCTAACAGCTCCGTCCAGTACTAATTGATAGTGGTCCAGAGATAGTCATCTCTACCAGATAAAGCCCAGTGAGGTATTCAAAGGTGTTCATGTGTGAAACCCTCCACTTATACCAGTCAGCAAGCATCTACTTCCACATGGCCGTCTATGCCATCCTGTGTGGTGTGCCTTCTTCATGTACAACAACCATATAGTATTTTAGATACGGTATCCTTATAAACTATTTAAAATATGAACACTTATTGCTTAATGTTTAATACCGTTATGGATAGTGTGTTGATGTATTTAGAACGAAAGGAAAGTAGAGCTATGCCATGTATTAAAGTTACGTGGATGTTTTGGCCATGGTATTTTGTCCAAATATTGAACATGCGTAGATAATTGTGAAATATGTTTGCTTTAGGTAAATAATATTCCAGGAAAAATATACATGTATAATCACGTACAATGTAACTCATTTAGAAAGTGCTTCCTCTAACAGGTCATAAACTGTAGATTTAGTTCATCGTTTTAACATCACATGTTCAAGGTAGCTTATCAAAAATAATAATAAAGATACCCATGTTCTGAAATGAAAGAAATTGCAATTGTTCTTATGCATAATCTTAGAACAATAGGTAATATCTAATGGTACTAAGCACTGGAATGTTACTGGCGTTTTTGTGTTATAATTATATATTAACTATTCATTTATGCTGATTTCTGATTTTAATAATATCTCAAAAGACACTGCTGTATGTTCTAATTCACATGATACTTTCATAAACCATTCGTCTTCTTCGTGTATTGATCCAGTACATCATTTAAATTGTATTACCTAGTGTAGTACATCATTAGCAAGCGTTTGTATGCTGTTAACGTATACCTACTGGAAATCAACACAACACGCATCTGAGGATATCATCAATTTCTTAAGATTCAGACATGTCCTTGACTTGTGTTTGAAGTAGCGTATACATCATGGTCGTATTGTGTTCGAAGTAACGTGTACATCATGGTCGTATTGTGTTCGCTGTGATCTGTGTTCCTGACGAACATTTACTAAACCACTAACGATAAGTAGCACATCAATTGTAGTCCATTGTACCTGTAGCATTTACGCGTGTTAAAATATGTATTTATAATAAACAATGTTTAAAGGCATAATATCACAGTTGATAGACCTGGATAATGGACAGATGAATTTCGATCGGAGACTAAGTACGCTTGATTTACCCACCCAAAAGTTGTTGTTTAGTGATGTACTTGATCCCCAACACCCGATAGTTACTAAATAAATCATATTTTATATGAAATAGGGGAACGTTCCTCTATTTATCTTGTCTTTGATGTATTACAGTTCTAATAATGATTTCCAGTTATATTAGAGTTATGTCCCCTTTAACGTTACCGTTGCGTATTATATTTTTAAGTCGTACCACTGAATTATGTCCCCTTGCGTTGACATAATGAAGCAAATAGCAATACGACCATATTCAGGTTGTCTATCACTAGACTACAGGGGGTAACATCGGTTATTTGTCTACTAAACAACCGTGGAAAGATTTTTAGAAGTGCAAACATGATTTTATGTACCGCGTATGTCAAGTGAATGTAGTTTGCAGTTGTAGCTAAGAACTAGTCCAAAACAACCATTAATATATGTGACATTATGCCTTTAAACCAACAACATCATTCTGATATCACCTATCGGATACTAAAGACTGTACACTTATGTTGGCGCTATACTTAGCCTCTCTGTCCCTTTCAAAAGCCATACAATTACTTCATTTTCTGACTTGAACTCATGGTTGAACAATAGAATCGGAAGATGGAATAACACACCCGGGTATAATAGAATGTGTCATCCCTATCAATTAAATGATATGTTGGTGATGAATACCATTGCGTCTTTAAATGTTCATATTTTTGTCCAGCCAACGAAATAAGTATTACCTGTCCAGAGTATATATTCTTAGCTTACGTTCTCATTTTAGGTGCAAGAAAATATGTGTATTAAAACAGCTCGGAGTGTTCTGTGCTATTATCATGCATTCTGTGAAACGAAACACTTCCTAGTAAATCCATGTCTGCGAGTGCCATGTTACTTTGTATAACATGTATTGTACCTCATATGTTTTTCAATATGCATACCAAACCGAGTAAATGTATTCGTGTAAACATTCATTTACGTGTTATTAACATCATTATTTCACCGCGTCTGTGTATTACATATTGCTCTATTTTTATACAGAATTTATTGAATTTGTATCTGAGAAATTGGACCGCACTAGACACTAGACACTAGGTGTTGACCAAAGTAATCTATCTGATGAATGTTGGC
Organism: Lepetodrilus tevnianus; assembly: GCA_032361465.1. Lineage (NCBI taxonomy): Eukaryota > Metazoa > Mollusca > Gastropoda > Lepetellida > Lepetodrilidae > Lepetodrilus > Lepetodrilus tevnianus. Next base: position 15,476 of record JAUTBX010118547.1, on the reverse strand, counting down.
GTGGGAAGAGATAGGCTACTAGAAGGTGTAGACTTTATGGATGCTGGGAACCATCACACGAATTCCAGAGTCAAATACAAAACAGAACCATAAAGAAAATTATATCAATTAGACATGAATCATCGTGAATAAACAAAATACATTTTCGGCAGAAAGCAAATCACGTCCTACATCTATCACACGCCAATCAACACCCTCAATCTATAGTTCTCTCACATACATCAAACGGCCAATCAACAAAACGGCTGGTTAAAATGTGATGAATGTCCTCAAAAATATGAAAATTGATGTGGAAAGAATGTGGTCGTTTGTCTTAGGCGGGTCTCCGTACCATGCAACACAGGCACCGCCATCGCCGAGCAGTGTACTACTGAAATCACTCACCCGATTAACGTCATGCCCAATTGCCTCCCCTGTAATGGAACCAGAACGAGGCTGGCTGATAAAGTGGAGACAAAGGTGAAATGATTCACTCGAATATTTACGTTCAATTATCAACGTTTCCGATGGCATCTAAGTTTTACACCTGGCATACTACACAATGACTGGCATATCTGGAATTGTGACATATTTCTGTAGATACCTGTAGTAAACAGTATATTGTATATATGCGTTTGATATTTATTGGACTTCCTACGATGTATATTAATAATACACTTTACTTGATGGTTTTTATTATTCTTTTAAAGTGTCTCAAACTGCTGGTTTTTATTATTCTTTCAAAGTAGGCTAATATCCAAAAATTCGTTTCAAGAAAATTCATAGTCTAATATATTAAATTATATTAGATATATATTTATTAAATTGTATGATTTCCTAAATAGAGGCATTTTAAGAATCCGTCGTTTAAAATATTATATTCGTTTCAATGACTTAATAAAAAGACCTGAAATCCACTCCAAGTAGGCCTAATTGTTAATAATAATTGTTCAATTATTGATGGATTTTTTTATCTCACTTTTTACAATAACTGTTCTGTTACACTCGACATTTTGTTCATAATTATACATGTAGAAGTAGTGTAACTAATAGACGTTTAAATATAAATAGCAAACAACTTGCGTCATATTTCACTTGAGTACATTATTTTACTTGATTCTATCCCCGACAGAATGAAGGGACGTGTAAATATGTATACCGCGTATAAAGCGGCCCAGTTCAATTAAATGCATGAAAAGTTTCTTTAAAGTCTTTGACAATGTGAATAACGTAGACTTTGTATAGCTAAGATTTTATCATTTTCATCACAACCGACTTCAAAAACGTCTAACAGTAGTTAAACTTTTCCCTCGGTCGTATAAATCACGATAACTTCCCTTTCAAACGAATTACCATCACTGATAGTTTCATTTATAAATAAACCCGTTCGTCTATTTATTAGAGTCATGTTTCTCTCCCAAATATTTTATGTGGTCCCTAAACAATGATTGCCTTATTAGTGTAGAGTAGACAGTAAGCAGCAATGCGGGTGGACGCGTTGACTGGGTCTACGGGCCGAGTGCGCTATTTACAAGCTCACAACACAGAGATGTAGATCTTTGATCTGACTGTAGTTAGAAGATAGCATCTCTCGTGCCATGATGGAATGCACTGCCTTACAGACCTCATACATATGGACAGATATTTAACATTTATATACAATAAATGTGTAGTCCCAGTCAGTACCTTCCTACCTGTCAGGTGTACAGGTAGATCCTCTTTGATGTCTTACACTGAGCCGCCGGTGCTGTAGAATAGAACAGATGAACAAAACTATCGTTGGGGAGCTTGCAACACATCCAGTGATCAAAGACACTGCCCCCAGATACGTATTGTTCAATATGTAGGACATTCAAACATTTATCCCTAAACATTCAGATTTGAGAGATATCCAGCCACTGATCTGTACAGGTGTGTGCGCCACTTGGCTATTAACATATTTATATCTATGTTTTGATTAGTCTTGTTATGTGGACAAGGGAATAACTAAGCGAATACAATCGTGCTGATGCAGTCGAATTGGAGAAAAAAAACTACATCTCTTATCTGAACTCTATTCATGTATGTATAAGATAGTTCTGGATCTGTGAGAGCTGTCACATGCTGGTACAATGTGTTAAGTTGGGAGATACGCGTGACATAATCTGATTCAAGTGCATTATATATATTGGCTATTACTAACTCACTAGATGCAGTCAGTCGTGTGGCATGCTATCGAAACATTCACTTAACTCCTATTTATGAAATCTATATTGATTTTGATTTCTATTGATTTTGGTTGCAGACATTTTAACGTAACGCTAGAGAGTAGGCCTATACCATGCTGTACAGTCTGTATTAATGGGTTTGTAATGAATGTACAGGGAAAATATCCCCAAGGTCTACCACGATCTCTGCAGTCTACTACTGTCTGTGTACATGTCCATCCTATATGAACAAGGAACTCCTTCTTCCTCGGCCTCCCCCTCCTATGAGGCACGGCATACTCCTTGTCAAACTGTAGAGTTTCTATATTAAGTAACACTATATAATATCTAAGTATGCGGCCACTCCACTAATACTGCCATCACGGCTGATAATGGTAGAAACCCGCCGAACGGAAATGTCCTTCTTCTTGGATAAAGAGCCGTCGCCAATAATGTCTTCTAAATGTAGACTGAGCCGTTAGGATTAGCTCAAATGCATTGCCCTCGCGATGGTGTTATGCCGCACGTGCCTCGTTCAAAACGCACGTGCATCACTACACATGCGCAGCAAAAATTGGTCGTAATTAGCTCTGCACTTGTGTGGCCTTTTCCCAAACTATATACAGTTCATGCGTGTGTCAAAAATTAGTTTTTCTTCTGATAAACGATCCGAAAAGTTTCATTTAGAAAGTAAACAGAGGTTGTGATTGTAATTCTCTGCTAGTCTTTACTTTCGTTTTGTTCTTTCATGGAATCACGTGGCGCATGCACGAGTGCATCGCCGTGGTCTTTCTGACTTGCAGGGGTGTATTATCTGCCATCCATCATCCATACGTGACGTCTCCGTGTCCGACAGCCAAGCACCAAAGTTACTAGGAACAGTGCAGGATTGAATACCGCGCTCATATAATTAGCGTGAATATCTAAAACAATATATAGTATCTGATAATGCCAGATCAGTGTGTTACCGGTACTTTTCTTTCAGGGAGCAATGTCGTGTGTATCATTTCTAGTTGGTTTATAACATTAATGCACTTGGAACAAAGTGAGCGGCAAGTGATATGATTCATCTTCGCGTAAGCCACTATTTAATCAAATTTAATCGTTGATCTCGTATTTTCATGAGAACAGATTTTACCATTCCAATATTCCAATTGTACCCTGCTCGCAATGTTCCTATTTTGTGCTAAACGGGAGATGGACATCTTGAGTGGTATTGGGCTATGTTTAAAACAATTCAGAAATGCACACACTTAATTGAGCCGGTAGACGAATCTTCCCTGTAGTTTACTACTGATGGTCAATATTAAAGACAGAACTGTGATACTGTGATAACTATTCTGAACTGTTATGGGGTCAGTTATAGAAAGATATATGCATCGCCTCCGAGGTTTTACCATCAGTCAGCGTTCACTACATCTTCCCCGTCCCATCATATATCTAGCGAGCAGCTCAACTGATACAATACACCGTCATAAATAAGGTAATTAGTACCGTCAGTTATTCGTCTATTGACTGCTTTTAATTATCTAATGAGTTAGTCCTTGCTTTTATTAAATGCAATCAAGCTAATGAAGCCGGCCATAGCGGTCGTCCATGGACATCTCACCAGCAAGGTTCACTCATCAAAGGTCAAGGTCAGAGAATCAGCCATTCGTCTGGAGTTCATCCCCAGCCATTTACCAAATATGTGGGCATCACTGAGAACACCACGAGGGAGACGGCAGAGCATGTATTGGCCACTGTCTAGGAGCTGGCGCGAGGGTCCGACTGCTATATGTAACGGCGGAAGAGATGAGTGGACGTTATTTATTAGGGTCCATCAAAAGAACAGCAATCAACGTCCAGTGTCTAAAACGTTTTCCATGTAGGTCTGACCCGGGCCAGGTCAAAGGTCGTATCTGTCCTGGGATCAATTCAGAAGAAGTGTAAATTTTCCGACAAGACACGGAAAGTGTGCTTCCATCTCCCGTGCCTGCAGATCGCCATGATGTATTGCCTGCATGAAGTAGACAGTGAGGGAAGCTAGGACCATACTTCAACCGAGATGTCCTGGAACATGATCGTGTTCCCATGCTTCCGCGTCACATGTGCGTGATCCTGTTTTCAATGTACCAGGGGGGTATTTCCGTTTTGTAATTATTGTCATCAAGTTTTTGAGCCTGTTTGAATGAGAGAGAAATTAAGATTCGTCCATGTAACACAAATCGTTACATTCCATCCTC
>JAUTBX010118547.1:0-10986 GCA_032361465.1 Lepetodrilus tevnianus | reverse complement strand
TCAAGTTTTTGAGCCTGTTTGAATGAGAGAGAAATTAAGATTCGTCCATGTAACACAAATCGTTACATTCCATCCTCAGCATCAACCATGTGTCACAGATCGAAATTTCCGCTTCCGGTGTCGCACGAGGCCTTGTCGACAAGGCGCCAGGTAGCGGCTCCATCCAGCATGGAATTGTGTCTCTGGACAGCGCAGAACCGGAAGTATAGTCAGGACCCAGATAGGTTGCCAGCAGCCCCGAACCCAGAAGGCCGACCTCGTTACTGATAACCACGCCTTGACAAACGAGATCCCTGATGGCGTAATTTTCTTGTTTCCGCTTCCGTTTAAGCGTAGATTACCCGTGTCTTGTTGGCCTGGAACACTGTCATCCGGTTTAGCAGACTTAATGACAAAGTTTCTAGTCACTGTATTTGATAACGCGGTTACAAACTGTTCTACATACAGCAAACAGCCTTTGGAATGGTTATGTCTGCCAAAGGGCAAAATCACCGATTTCCGGCTTTCGTCATGGGAAACTAACGACATTATGACGATATCTTTGAAATATGTTTGTAATGATCTATGATTGCGGCGTTGCTTTGAACTAGGCTTAAAATCGGTTTCAGAATGACGGGTTCTTTCAAGCTGAAATCTGTAATCGGTCTACAATAATATCCCTCGGCATGTTGCTACTGTGAGGTGAAAAACAAACATTGTCCATGAGCTAGAATTGTATCACCCGTAATCGATGCGTTCGATTACATACATGTAAACTATGCTGTGATGTCAACCGTATCATTTCTCTCTCAGGGTATGGTTACTGTTAATTTGCAATATAAGTAATTAGAACAGTAATCATCTGACTATAACCTTGAGGTATTTTGAGAATACAGATCAATCATGCACATGTCTACCCAGGTAATAAGTATTAACAATAATAATAGTGGCTTCGAAATTGCTAAAAGTCCAGAGTTGGGTTTCTCAGTTTTGAGTTGTTGCTGTATTCTTGGCTGGTCACATCTGGTCCCAGACAAATCAAACCGCAACGCCCAACCCAACTGTCCTCGGTACGTAACTCTATCCTATCCTCACACGCTCACGATTTGTCTTCAATTTTAATTAATAGCGCCAACTTGCAAAACCCTAGATTTCATTCGTGAGGAAAACAATCACGACAAATGGACATTAATTCAATAAGTTCCCCCTGCGAGCATGATCCTGCCAGATCTCTCGGCCTTCTTCTCGGACAGTTGGCCTGGAGTTTGTGCCCCTCTGGCTGACGTCTTCTCTCCTCGCGATCTCATCAGGGCCTGAACGTGGGGCAAGCACGATTTCCTCTGGCCGCGGTAATCTCAGGCTTTACTGTTGTTTATTTAGCAGACCCTCTCTTGGTCTCACTTCACATCCACGTCTTCTGCTGCTCCCCGCGCATCCCTGGACAGATGGCGCCCCCTATCGGCTGGGAAAAGAGCAGAGTATCATTAGGACAAGAAACGTGCTCAAGAATCTAATTGTGTTGATCTCAATGCTTTTGTTTGTCATTAAGATACAAGGCAGTCGTTGCTGGACTCTAGAAACAAAACACAACTATTGTTGATGTGTACAACTCTTTAAAAGTACAAGTTATTGGCAACAGTCTTCGCTTAATATCAATACATGTATATGATCATTGCATTTTAACATCAAGTTAACATTCAAATTTACCTGCCATACAAAATACTTCGAATTCCCAACATGGTGTCTTTTCCTGCCATATATAAAAATGCATGTGCGGGTATTTGCATCCAGAAATACACGTGCACATATATTTTTTGTTCCGTAATATTTTTAGTAGTTAATTTGATTGGGTTAATCATATGAAGTATTATTCTAACTGTGGTAAAAAAAACCACGTTGGAATGTCAGTTACAATGCGTGAATGACGTAGAGTTGAGGTATTTTACGATACATTAATAAGAATGCAGATAATGTTCTCTGATGCTTATTTTGATGTATTATGCAAGATATTATTTAGACATAATTACGTTATATATTACACCCTTAATTTACACTCAGAAATAATCCGCAGTAATTAGCATCCGTTTGTCATTGTTTGTTATGTTCGTAATGGATAAATGATATTTAAAATAGTTTCCCTCAATAGTGTACCGCTATTTCATATTATCGTTAAACTTGTTTCATCTTGTTAACGGTGTTGAAACATATTCTTTCAAAATGTCAATTTACCTAGCCATGGGATTAATATTTTTGCAAATCTTTAAATGGATACAGCGTTGACCTGAAACAAAGAATTAATTGAAGAACCCACTTTGTAAATATAACGCATTAGCCAATGGAATGCAATATCCATTAGTGGCTTAGAACAATCGAACTTCGCTTACTAGCTCAATTGTTTACTTTACAGGTAAATCACAGCCTGAATGATGGATCTGTTTAATGGTCCTAACCTACATTTACCTATATTGTGTTATTCCTATCTCCTCACTGTTTATCTACCGATTGTCCATAACCTTTGCCATTATATCCACTAAATATCATGACAAGCATCCTATTGATAACTGTATTAATTCGCGTGTACGTATGTAATGGTCACTGGACAAAGCGAGGCTCTTTGATGGAACCGTACGAAGCCATCAGGATACAGGCTCCATAATGCCCCGTATTCTTACCTAGACTATAACACTTGTATATCTTACGCTCCAAAGAGTTCCCAGAATCCATTTTAGTTCCGGGTTGTGGCGCCATCTATGGAAGGCTGCCCTCCACCCATAAACAAATTACTACGGGAGTTTTATGTTGATAGACCTCGCAATATACTCTTTCTCTCACAATCGTTCCACAGAGCAAACTAATGAATAAAACAATGGATAGAACTGCGGGCTCGGTTTTATCGTCCTCGATAAATAGCATACAGGACAGAAACAAAAGGTCGTCACGCGAACACCTAACTCGACAAATGGTGTCTTTATCACTGCTGAAATCCGTAAATTTATACTGACAATGTCAGATATGAAGGCTGCATTGATTCAATCATGACTCAATATGGATGACCCTAGTTTACTGCCCCCCGCAGAGAGGTTTCTGTGGAACTGAAAGATGAGCCATTAGAGTAATCCAAGTCCTTCTCATCTAATTGTTTTCCTATCTGTTTCTTTGTTGTCGGCCATTACCGTGTCGTCTCGCACTATGCACATTATCAAATATTTCCTCCATCTTCTATTCATAATGCTCATTCTCACTTTGTTTAACTCTCGCACAACCACGGGAGTAATCACGTGGTTAGCAGCGCAAGACGAGAATTGGCGAGATGTGTTGGTTTAACTAACGTGCCCCCTGGGGCGACGTCAACATTGATAACGTCAACAAACAAAATAAGATTTGAACAAATTAAATATGATTCCAAATATTGATTTTATTGCTTAAAAGATAAATTACTAAACATTCAGGATAGTCCTCTTGTGATTGTCAGTGAAGTCAACCGTACGTGCTCTAGATCAGCGAATAGCTATGCATGCTTTGATCAAATTTCGAAGTTACTGCAAGTATCTTCATATTTTACTGCAAGTATCTTCATATTTTGAATACTAGTATATGTTTTCAACGACACATCAGATAGCATATAATTGTAAGTAAAATACATCACAATTGTTTCATCACCAGCACAAGTATCAACCCTGTGTCGCTTCAAATTATTTAAAATCCAATGTTGTTATTAAACAATTTACAATGATGTCATTTAATAATTTCCTATTAATACGTGTTCATGAACAAACCAGAATCCCCTTGGAATTGAATGTTTCAAAGTGTATAGTAATCATGGTATGGATGCATGTTCACATTGTTCAGTAGCACACAGTTAGCACACAGTTAGTTGTATTATATCATAGAAAATGTTGATGCATGCCAGTATGTGCAATCGTCTTGTCTTCATTTATTCCAACCAATGCAGTCATACCCTGATACATTCGGATATCTAAATAGACGCACGTGTTCCAGCTTTTGTTAGCATAGTTTTGTTTATTTCATACGCGGCACCAATTCAGATATCTGCATTGATAGTAAACCGAGAAGATAAAACGCCAAGTAATGGTGGTCATATCGTTGATTTTATTCACGCAATTTTCAGTGAAATGAAAATTGATCCTTCAATTACTGGGTATTACTCTCAGAGTTAGCCATACCACTGCCTTTCATCCCCATATTAGACGTCTTTTGGGTAAATTCCATCAAATTAATTTATACATTTAAAACAACAAATTGGTTTATTTCATCCATTCAATTTAGAAAAAGAGTTCTGAGCTTGTGAGAAAATATACGACGGGTCATCCCTTAAGAGCACGGATAGTGCATTTGTGAAATTGGTTCAAATTGGATTGGTAGCCGCATATGTTGGCAAGATGAATCGATGGGGTACAGACACGGGAGGCTTGACAGCAACCCTTCTCAGTATCTGAATTCCTCCATTAAGTAAATGTCCCTCTGCAGGACTTGCACGCGCAGCACGTGATGGCCCCCTCGATGGATGCCAGGCTTTTTCCCGTGATGCCGGAATTGGAGAAGTCTGTATCCCTTCACGGACGAGATTTCATCCAACACATTATCTATATTAATATTGCTAACACTAAACTCCCCAATAAATGTCACATGCTTTTCCTTGTCTAGTTTCAATTTTCCGTAATGGCATCGGCAGGAAAAACCCGCCATTTGGGCTTATGGCAATCCGGTCCTGTCAAAATTATTCCATCGAACCTAAGCTCATCCCCTGATCCTGTGGGGGATAAAAGCCAGACCCTGAAAGCTCTCCGCCACACTAGAATTACTTGTTTTAGTGGACAACATTCGCTATCTTACCTCATAGTCACATGTACAAACTGACTGGAAGGGCTTTTTTTGGGGTTCGGAATCCCAGACTTATGGCTGCCTAACCGCCTTCTGATCTCCAGACCTGTTGGTAGCAGATATTATATACTAGCGCCGTGAATCAACTGGGTTGCTGAGATGTTTGTGTGTGTGTACCGTTCTCTACTTCTAAGACATTGCATTTTATTTTGTTTTATTGGATACCTATACCTACACAAGGAAAATACAAATATAGGTATACAGAAACAGTCCTGAGTTGTCGGAGATTTTATTCCACGAAATATATAATAGTAGGGATAGTATTACAGGATACTAGCCTACAATATTGACAGATATGTAGGATGGATTATCCACTTTTCACATATCTTGAAGTTCGACGCTGTCAAGGATATATACCAAGCTGCACAATTGACGTCTTTCTAAGACACCCAGGAAAATATGTTCTCGTGCAGGTTTCACCAGAATATGGATAAGTACCAGAGGTTTGGATGGTCTCCAGATGGTCTGCATATGTGTGGAGGCAGGCCCTGAGTAACCATTGCGCGACCTCCTCCGTTGATGTCACGGGCTCGACACAGGTAGGTTATGTGAGCAGCACTGTCACAGACAAATATGAGTAGTTTTGTTGAGCACACATCGTTGCATATTTTGATATTTCCACGTGGTTCTGGTTGTTCGATCTTTAATTCTATTAACCGCATACATGTTCACTCTAAACTATTATAACACCAAGAATTATCAAGTATTAGTATTGTAACACCAAGAATTATTGTAATTTGTAATCCCCAAGAATTATCAAACATTACTATTGTAATTTGTAACACCCAATAAGTATCAAGCATTCCTATTGTAACACTAATGATTTTCACACATATTAATTTTAACACCAAGCATCCATCTGGTATGTTTTGTAGTTCAACAGAGATAACATGGGAATTGTTCGGTACTAAAACCATCTCAGATACACACACACACACACACACGCACACACACACACACACACACACACACACACACACACCTCCATCACATCATGTGTGTATCCAAATATAAAAACTACCACATGTAGTCACATTAGTGTGGCCACAATATTGAACATTTAAATCAAGTTAACAATTATACAAATTATGTACTTGTACATGTATATTACTATCATCTCTATTCGATTGAAATACATTTGAGTGCTTATTCATACTCTACTAATATGGAGATTAAACACTAATATGATACATTGTTTTATTCTATTTTAAATAATGCACCTAACAAATAATTTAAGAGTAGGGACACAAGAAGTGTCCAGGTTGATACTACTAGACTATAATATAATATTAATATCATAATATAATAATAATATAATAATATATAATATATTGTATAGTACTAGTTGTATGAATGTGCACTACTTGAGCATATATCGTGTGAAGAGTCGTAAAGCTCCCGGCACACATTATCCGCTGCTCCCCTGTGTAGAACTGTGGTCTCATGCACCTGACTTCATTAAATATTAAAAGTCTAATCACTTAACACCGTTCTGATTGTGAGAATCCTTCATGGTTTCGGCTATCAAACGACATATATAACAGCGAATAATAGCCGCATAAGTATTCATGGATTAATATTTAATGACCTTTGTTATACGTCGTGCCCGTTACACTACAATCACTTGTAATCCGTTTCAGGGCAATTCGCTAACACGTATTTTCATTGGAAAACTCTTTGAACTTTCGAAAACATATTTTATTATATTACTGTATAGATACAAAGATTCGACCAGGAATCAAACGTGTGCTATCATATACGCAGTGTGAAAACAACCGCATGATAGTGTACAGTTTGTATTAGCAAATATGTTTTGAGAGACTTCAATTGATACATAATCTGTCAATGTCTTGGAAAACAAATACAAATAAAACGTGTATCGTACGATTAAGCAACCAACATCCTTAAAATGCATCCTCAAATTGACGTTTAGTGTAAACTTATAGTCCCAACTAATACTTAAATTCTTATTATTTCGGCTTCATATAGTTTTTGGTAGATCAATCTTGTAGCTTTTCCTTCTACAATGTTTTATTGTTTGAATTGAAAACAACAATGTGTGCAAATAAAACATGGTCCTAACTTGGCGGGTTGCTCCTGGTGCCTCTCAGAGCTTGGATCTCACCCTCTGTTTGAAGTCGCCCGTAGTTTCGGACGTGTTCTGGCGGATCTGGCTCTAACTGTTACCATGTAGTGTGTCAGGGCTTATGACGATCAATATTAATTAGTTAATTGACGTGCCTGCATCCAGTCGGCTTGGATCATCGCTCACACGTCCCAAGAGGAAGACTTGAATTGGGGAACATGGCGCTATGTTAGTGTGATTAAGGTCGCTCGTGTCAAAGTTGTTTCAGAAATGAATTCTCTTTGTGTAATAGCAAAATGAGAACCATGAAGTGATATCTGGCATTATTTCAGGTAGTTTACATAAAAATGGAAGCATAATGGTGGTAACAATTTCGATTGTAGGAAACACCATGTTTCAGAAATTCATACCGGATATGGGAGATTGTGTTGCGTATATTTGTGTATCTAACTATGATAATGTTGTCAAATACCGTCACCACGCACCTGTGTATAGCCAATATACGAACACGTATAAACAAGCGCGTTAATATAAATAAACCATTTAATTATTAAACTGGGTGGCTGGAAAAAAATGCTTGAATACAAGAAAGTCATCATTCAGTAAACATAAATGTGGGTATGTATTTACTATTTGGAGTGCGAGAGAAAAAGGGGGTTTGTCTGCCAGTATCCCTCTGTCATGACCTGTCTCATAGAAAAGACATATTACAATCAATTTTATTATCTACAGTAAAATGGACCGTTAGTACATGTATATCGACATCGATGGATGCATTCGTAGGTTTTGTATCACGGTTCTCCAGAGGGATTTCATCACGCCCAGACAAATATGTCCCATCTGGAACCTATGGGCAAATCTGTCACCACGTCTCGTAATGGGCAAGATTTATCGAGCATTACGTCGTTTCGTAATTGATTTACGACTTCCATTTTTTAGAATCAACCCTGATCTTTCTTACCATGTAGCCGCATGGGGTTGGTCGGACACACCTGAGATTAGGAGGAATACTTGTTCTCATTACTGGTGCGCTTCTGTATCTTCACATGACTCCAACCGCACGCGCGTTCATGTATTAACCGGTAATTACACGTGTATTGCGACTGAAGCATCATCTGGTAGGCACAACACCCACGGTTCATATTGGTATTAAATAAAATAAAGAATGAATCCAAAACATTATGAACATTGACTATCGGTTCGGCATTGGCTGATAGCGTATCCATTCCTATTCACCTAGAGCTGCACATAGTCGCACATGCGTTTGTAATATAAAATCAGGTTCCTATCGGGAGAGGAGACTGCTTGGGGCATGTAGATTGAATATACCGCTATCTCTCTCAATGCTAATTTGCTACGGCGATATACACGCCGAAACTCCTGATTACCCCAGCATGAAGCGATGCCGCCCCCAACGGTAACAGACATCATCCATCATGGAGATAGAGTCAGCGCAGCGAGATTACAGGATAAGAACATAACATATTAAATTTGGAGTCATATCTTGACATGAAGATGACTTCTGGCAAATATATGTTGTTCGTAGTTGAATGTCGATACTATAGCCCGTGGCATGGACATGTTGGTAAAGTACAGATCATGATTGTTAGTAGTTTGTAGTTTTTTGTATGACAGAGATGAAACAAGAGGCCAGTATCATGAACCATCGCTTTTATTGGTTATATTTATTGATTATTATTTCAGCAAAAAATCAGTAGGATTATAAACAAGTGAACACATTTACAACTGCATGTATATACAACTAATAGTATTGTTACCTCTGGTATTTGATTGTTGCTACTGTTATCGTGGAACAAACAAAAAGAACATGTCCACATAAATGACTAAGTCTGATAATCCCTATCAGAAACCTGAAATTAATTATTCCAAATTACCGTATATTCAAAGCGTGAAAACCAAATTTATTTTGGATTCATAAGTGACGGAATTTTTATCGAATTTCGAACTATATTTTTAATTTTTAAAAGTATAGGTTTTAGTGCATCTGTGTCAATGTTTCAAATACTATTTTTGGGAGTAAAGTATGCATCGTGTCTGTGCGTTGTCGAATTAAACCGCGAGTAAAACCCTTAGCTTACCTGGATGTGGCAATACGTAACATCGTTGTACTACTATTACCGTTGTTATCATGGTTTATTTGAAGCCAATTAATTGGCCAGTTAAAACCCTCTTGTGTGTATGCACCGTACTGATATGGGGAATAAACAATATGGATCATAACAAGCATTGATTGTTGAAACAAAAGTTAAGATCTTTCAACTAGTCTTCGCAACACTGGAAGGCTTGTAAACAGACAAAGTTGTTACATTTAATTATATCTGTTATTAGAAATGAGAACTCACCTATTTTGTTTATACTAGTGCGGCTGTTTCTGTGTACCCGTTAAAGTAAATATGATCATTTCGTGAAATAATTATTTTAATATTTGCCTTCCACCGACAGCCACCTTTGTACTGATGTCAATGCAACTATTGTCAACATTATTAATTGTAATTGTTACTGCACAATATAGATTGATTGGTATTTCTCCATTGTAACGCATTAATACTACTTGGATGAGAGAAAATATTTCAATTTAAAATATAAACGATTGCTCATTTATTTCACTTGGGTATTTTGTAAATATCTTTTGAACAAAAATAGCATTTGTAATAATTATCAGAATTACTTCATATTGAGTAAACGGAAATACATCCATGCAAGAAAGTACACAGGAATCTAGCAATGGGATGTTGCAACTTTTACCATTAAGAATCATGCACCCGATGATTCTAGCCTGGGTAGAACCCTACACAGTCAACTCTAACTACCATGCCGCCAGCCACGCCCCACCACGCCCCTACCCACGACCCCTACCCCCTGGGGCTAGGCCCTGACACCTGCTGATATAGACGCTACCGTCAGTGCCCATCATGCGTGGTTCCGTGGATGTCATCTGCACGCTCCATAAGCTCCTGACGACGCACAATCAATAATTGGTACACCAATGTGGTTAACTGACTTCTAGAATATCCATTTAATAACCTTCTCTTTTGTTTTATTGTCTAGTGCAAACACTGGATGGAGGTCTATGATTGAAAACTGCTCTTTACAAAATTATACGAACGAATTTAAATTGACGTTTCACTGAGCCAAATTAATTCGATCATAATTAAGGTAAATGCATACATTATATTCTAAGGTAGTTTATTGTTAACTATAAGTATATAAAGGGCTATTAATAAACTGTCTTTCGTGTATGAAATAGTTTAAAGCAATGGTAATAATATATCAATATTAATGATAAAATAATATATTAGTATTTTGTTGTATCTGTGTATGGAGTCGAAGCCTACAACTGAACTACAACTGTACATGAGCCAGAGGCCTACTTACATGAGAGAAAAACTATAATGTAGTTATTCCATCTCGGCTGGAAATGAATGCAGAGTGGTTGCTGTTTAAAAACAGGAGAAAAACAATTAAGATCACAGTAGTGCTAGCAAATTTTCAAAATACTCGTGTTTAAATTATGAAACAAATGCAGCGTTACAGATCAGCTGCAGACTAGAACCATACAGCTACAATCCATCACCGAGAAACAGCAATTGTACGTTCCATAAAATGTAACTTGTACTCCATAATGCCTTGTTTCGTAAAGAGGTGTATGAAGACCTCCACCCCAGTGCTGATTGCTTTGTAAAGAGGTGTATGAAGACCTCCACCCCAGTGCTGATTGCTTTGTAAAGAGGTTATTTTGACCTCCACCCCAGTGCTGACCTCAGTGCTGATTGGATTCGAAAAGAGGTGTATGAAGACCTCCACCCCAGTGCTGATTGCTTTGTAAAGAGGTCTATGAAGACCTACACATCAGTGCTGATTGCTTCGTAAAGAGGTGTATGAAGACCTCCACATCAGTGCTGATTGCTTTGTAAAGAGGTGTATGAAGACCTCCACCCCAGTGCTGATTGCTTCGTAAAGAGGTGTGTGAAGACCTCCACCCCAGTGCTGATTGCTTC